>JAOTNS010000013.1:0-127015 GCA_028476615.1 Culter alburnus
CATTAAAACCTAGAACTCTCAGACTGTGGAGAAATGAATGCACGAGCGCCAATAGAACACTGTTGCACCTCTGATAACAGCGCCAAGGAGCACTCAACCTGATTTCAAAAACAACCCTCCCAGCGGCAGATCGCCTATTCTTTAACACAAATGATACAACTAGAGTGTTTCTTTTGTATTAGATCCGTGCCGGAGATAATCACAAAGTGTTCGGGACAATATCGACCCTTTCAAAAGTGGGTGGGGACTGTCCGCCCTCCCACCCGCAAATTATGCCGATGGTGACAATGCAATTTAAATCCTTTATTTTGAATTAGCCCATTGTTTATTTAAATCTTTACTGGAATATGACATTTTTATTATTACAATCTTTATTTTAATATGACCTTTTTATTTTAAAATGCTAAATCTGTATTTGAATATGGACATTTTTATTTTAAAATTCTTTACTTGATATGACATTTATTTTAAATGCTTTATTTGAATTGAACATTTTTATTTTAAAATCATTATTTAATATGGCACATGGATACAATTTTTCAACTATTTCTATGATGAATCACTGACAGACTCCTCCCCATCAGCCAATCAACTGTTGGCATAGTTAGTAAGCTTTTGACATCATCCATAGCAACGAGTCACCCCCGCCCTACTCTATCTTAAAGTTTTCTTATCCTTAGTAAACAGTTGCTCAGCAGCTTTGTGAATAGGTTTAAGAGATCAACCTTCAACCTAAGAACTTTTAGTGCCCTCTTCACAACCAATCCTAAAATGGCTGTTGCGCAATTCCACCTCGGAACGCACACATTTGAGAAAGATTTTAACGATAACGAGTTTTAAAAGATATCGCCTTAATTGCGGAGTATTATGCTGTTGTCGACTGTCATGGACCATTCACTTCACCCCCGGGCAATAGAAACCCCATAACAGCGAGACAAAGTTTTTAACAACTCTGCGCTAAGTTAGTGTAATGTTTTATTCAAGGGTTTGGTCCTGTGTTCATCATTTTTCGGGTTTCTGAGATAGTATCCTGTGTAATCTGAAGAACCCTCTCGTGTGCAGTCAAGTAGCCTCTTTTTGTTTTCTAGATAAACTAATTCGAGCTCCATTTCTGTTCAACAGAGATGCGATGGAGCATGGCCCAACCAGCAAGCTGCAGACTGGCAGGAGTCCAGGGCCGGAGAATAGCGGAGCCAGGGGGAGCAGGAAGGAGGGGAGCAGACATCATTCCTGATTGCCAAATGAAGTGATGGCCCTGAGAGAGAGATAAGATACTGTTTTGATATTAAAATTTTATGTTTATCATCATTTTGTTTAGTCTTGTACTTAGTATATTTGTAATTGATTTATGACATTACTGTCCCAGCTGTGAATACGTATATGAGGCCAATATTTCCCGTAAATAATAAATAAACCTAGCCTACCAACGCCCAACTCGCACCTCATTTGTGATGTAGGTTATACTACTGTAGTACCTCCAGCAATATTCGCATAAAGTTTTTTTTGATGCGAATCATTCTCTTTAAACGCTATTGAGGAAGAACTGAATACAATGTTTGTACTTTAAGACACGGTCCTAATTTTCGATAGCAAACGTTCACATCAAAACAACTTTATGCGAAATATCTGCTTTCTTGGAGTCTATAGTACATATTATAACCTACATCACAAATGAGGTGCGAGTTTGGTCTTTTATTATCGCTGTTATCGAGTCCCTTAAGCTGTTTTTAAAAGGTTATATGTCCTAGCATCTAGACTGGATGAGGTAAACCTAGTATACAACCCCGCGCTGCGAATACAAGTTAAGGAAACTAACAACATAGAGAAATATAGTTCCATTCAGATTTAACATTTGTCTGTACACCAGCTTCAGGAAATACCTTATAATCTCGTTCACTGAAAGAAAAGCTGCTTAATGTAGACTACACGGTAACCGATAAGACACTGAATTTAACATAATGCAGCTTTTTGGCTTTTATCAGCTTTTTCTGGCAGTATAACTGCCATGATTAATCCATCACACTTCACTTAACCGCTTGCTTCATTTCTGTAAATCCTTTTTTATGAATGATAACTTTTACTACGGTTGCCTCTTGTCTTAAACCGCCGCTAGCGGCCCTGCTGTTGCACGAAGGACTAACAGCAATAGAGAGATTGCATCTGGCACTCTACCGGCTTTTCCTGCAGTTTCCCCGGCTTGAAATGTTGAATTTCTGCCGAATTCGAAACCACCTGAGTTTGGTGGCAGCGAATTTGTAAAGTGAAATAAAATGGACTGACAATTGCTAGTCGAATTTTATAGGTTGTCTTTTTAAACAGATATGAATATTTTTGGACGTGAAATCGAAAGGTGAAAATAAATTATTGAATTTTTTAATAATGAAATGTGTTTGAAATATTTTTAATTGAAATATTCACACTTAAATATACAACCATGTTGAATTTTCGCCCTAACTTCCAACCTAAAATACAATGCATAAATGTAAGCACATTTTAATGTATGCTAAGTTTTTTTTCAAGAGTGGGGCAAGTCAACAAGCTTTTATTTCAAAAACATTAGGCATAATTGCTTACATAGGTTCACTTATTGTGGTGGGACATGTTTTGCAAATGTACAATGGATAGGCTAAGCCTGGTTTGTTTGTGAAAGCATTATCAACAGCTGTCCAACCTTCTCTCCAGATGGAAAGATCTCAATAGACGAATAACGGTGTCACTCATGCTTTCAATAGAATTCTGCGTGAGTTTCTTCCCAAAAGCCTGTTGCCTCCCATGAACACCTGCAAATAAAAAAAAACACAGAGCAGTACATTTAACCAACAGAACTGATTGTGTTGATTATTCATGTTCAATTTATTTTGTTTTTAAAGTGTCTACTTTGGGGGTTCCTCCTGCATATATGGCCCCAAAATGATATTTTCTAAAAATACTGGTTTGTGTTCACTGAGGAAAGAAGTCATGGATACATTGGGAAAAGCATAGGGTGTTGTAACATATGAACCAAACAAGGACATCAAATAATAATAACAAGATGATAGTAAAACATGCTTGAACATACTGATCTTCTGTAGGAGCAGGACAGCGTCAACCATCTGGGCTTTATGACCTTAAAGCACAATTGTGAACTGTTCGTTCTCTTACTCACCAAGAGACAAACGTGATGCGGTTTTCCTTCGAATGACCGTAATTGGACTGCGAATTTGGACGTCACAGGGTATTTCACCACCCTCTTAAGTGAAGATTCCATTCCGAAGGAGCGAACGTGTTCAGTTCAAGGGAACTGCGAACGGTATAGTTAAAAGGGAACATCGATACACCAAACACTTCACAGAACGTAGAGAGGTCAATTTATGGGGTAATTGATGCCAAAACCTTGACAATTGCCATACTAAAAGTCACAATAATATTAAATTTGTAAACCCAAACACATCTACAAATAGAATAAAAAAAACAATCCTCAAACAAAGTCTCCTGATCCGCAAATGTCAAACCAATCTCTACAATAGATACAAAGTCCTCAACAACTCTTGGTGATCCACAATATAAGCATGACTACAAAAAGATTAAAAAATCCACAAAATAAACATCCTGATTCACAAATAAAAATCCGTGACTTGTACTTTAAAACGAATTTGAAGAATGTTAAATTGCCTTTTTTGCAGGTGAAGATCAGTTCTGTTTGTAGATTGGTCACATTTTGTTTTCATAATTCTGACACGATTGTTTTCGCTGTTGTACAAATAAGGGCCATAATCATTGAAAATGAAGAACTATGAATTCCAAAAATGCATATACACTTTGTAAACACAAAACAAGATCTACAAATAAATTTAAAATCTGCACATGTAAAACACAATCTGTAATAGATCCCAATCGGCAAAACAAAACTCCTCATGATCCGCAATGTAAAACAAAATCTACAAATAGATAAAAAATCCACAAACAGACTCTCTCATGATTCCAAAATCGAAATCAGTGACTTGTATTGACAACCAGAATTTGAATGAATGCAAAGTGATTTTGTCTGCGCATGAGGTCTTTTTTATTTGTAGATTGGGTGGTTGCCTTTGTTTTCAGAATTTTGGCATCAGATATTTTCGCTGTTTTTTTTTCCCATTCAAAAATCTCAAATGGCCCTCCTCACAATTTCAAACAAACATGTCTAACTTGTATTTTCAAACTCCCGTAAAAAACATTCGTCACATTCTGGCAAAGCTCAGCATGCAGTGGTTAATCGGTGTTTGCAGATCACAGGGATATCACAGATCCCTCTGGCACACGTCTACAGATCTTTTTGGCACTATCTTTCCGCGAGGGTGTGACTACTCTCCACACGTGTGTCCAGCCAATCAGGGGTAGTGCTCAATGTATGTCAGCCCCTCAATACCTTTCAAAATAATCTGACCTTCTCTTAGTTGGGCTGGGCTCACTGCCATTTTGCCGTTGCCGGTGTACAAGCGCTGACATGCGACAGGCCTGGACAGCGCGGCGGAGTAGGATAAAATCTTTAATCTGGAAGGGGTGAGCTGCCACGGGACCTTCCATACCGTTATCATTCGCCTGCCTCGGGACCTGCACGGTTATGCCGCCTGCCCTCGGTACCTGCCAACGGTTATTTGTCCCTTCTTCGGGGACCTGCCACGGTTATACTCGCCTGCCTCGGAGTCGGGACCTGCCACTGTTATGCGCGCCTGCCTCTGGACCTGCACGGATATAGGAGTGCTATCTGCCGATTGATGAATGCTGCAACAGTGCAATCCTGCTCTTATGCACTATTTTCTTTTAACTTAATATTTTATTCGCTCCTTATTGCCCATAATGGAGCGCGTCTCTTAGCTCCTACACGTCGCGCCTTGCCTCAAAGATCTCTCACTGTTTACAGGTAACCACAGACCTCTGAGTGACCTGAGCAAACGGATACATAAAGAAAAGCAGGGATTGCACAAATTTGTCACTATATTCTATTCGCTCTTATTGCCCATCTGGAGCCGTCTCTTAGCTCCTACTACTCGCGCTTCCTCAAGATCTCTCACTGTTTACAGCTACCAGACACCCAGGACTGATTCAGGAGACACAGAACAAAACGGTCACAGCCAGGTGGAGTATTTGACGTAAATCACAAATTGGGTCGTGAATTATTTGTTTAAGGATCTTTTTAGTTAATAATTTTTTACAGTCTTTTATAAACATTTCTTTAATGTTTGTGTCATTCAACACACTGCAACAGCATTAATTTTTTATTTTATTTATTTATTGTCATGGCTCAGACACCTAAGCAGAGAAAAAATGTCAAAAAAAAAAAAATGATTGTAAAAAATGGGCTACACTTGTGTCATTAAGGCAACTCAACAAGTTTATGCTGTCAAAATAAGTACCATATTAGTTTCTGCTGCCAAAGTGACTCTTTAACTGTATTATTCAACAAATTTGATAAAGATAACAGGGAAGGGGCACAGAGAAAAGTCCAGACAGTAGCACATGTGTGGTACAGCAACGGTAGAATCCCTTTTGTCATCAACCAGTCATGATCAGATCTGGGATGCCTGTAAAACTGAGTAAATTATTAAGGGTTTAAGGCTAGACTGAATATTAAAATCCGGAAAGGGAATTTAAAAAATGCCATTTTAACAACACTTATCCCCCAAATGTCCCTTTGTTCGCCAAGCCGTTTCTGCCTGACCGTGGAACCCTCGTCTTTTTTTAGATTAATGGGTTAACTTGAGAAGTACCCGAGAGGACACCATTTATTTAATTTGATTGTTCTATATGCATCACCCATGCATTTTTAAGCAAACAAATTATTCCCAAAAATTTACCTCCGGAGTAAGTCGTTCCCAAACTGTAGGTGTATTACTTAATTCTGTCATGTCAATCTTTGTTACTCTTGAATTCTATCGAATTCCCTCTGTCTGTTGGCAATAGGCATTGCATTCAACATTGTTCAGTATATGGTATATATTAAGTGTAGCTCAAAATGCTAGGAATAATTCTTTATATTTGTTGTTTTCTCTACAAAATTACATGTTTGTTTATTACAAAATTGGTTTACTTGTTGTTCATCAAAAAAAAGAACCTTCCATTAAGTTCATCTTCAGCTTTGGGGAAAATTTTGGATTTTTATGCAAAAACATCCGTTTGATCTAATTGTGCCATTTGTCAAGCCGTTGTAGCTCCTACAATTGGAAGAAATGCATCCGCTGTATTTCTTTGAAAAAAGTGTAACAAATATATATATTTTTCTAATTGTTCACCTTCCAAAAACATATGCATGTAGATGTCACAAGAGAATGATATGCAGATGAGAACCTTACAAAAGGTAAGGCACTTTATTCAGTTATTGGTGTGATGAAGTTTCATGTTGTTTACCATAATGTCCTGATCTGCATTATGTTCCCACCAATCCCTGCTTCAACATGATAGTGTTCTGTTAAAAGGAAATGGGAGGGTTACAGAAGCATTCAATGTATTTGTAATGTTGTGATTAGAGAATGGAATTTTTTTTGAAAATGTAAAGCATACTTCTCGTAAGGATATGACTTTCAATGTCACTCCACATCTGAATGCCATGTCCTTTGTGACATGCTGGATTTATGCCAGCACAGTCATAGTGCAGCCATTTATTACAAATGTCACACGAATCCATTGCAGTGTCTTGACCTCTGCATGCATTGTTTCTGCAGAGGACTAATGTTTTATATAACTGCTCAATCAATAGTATATAACATATTAAAATGCAGTATTATCACTTATTTGGTCCAGATTTGTTGAAATATTCAACATCAATTTCCTGGGCCAACATCTGTTTTTTAGCCTCACAGCTGTCATCTCAGTGGGAAGTCCTAAGAACAGAGATGATCAAACCAGTACATAATTTTAAGCAATATATTTTATAATATTTATTTATATTACTTCAAATATTAGACAGATCATACATACATCCAGATTAGAGAAAACACCACCATTATTTAATTTAGAGCTTGACACTGCTTTACCTAGTTGTATATTTTTAACCAAACAGGAGGCATGGACATCCTAGTGGATCACTGTTCTGTGTGGAGCAACTCGGAAGACATGCTGAGCCCTTTTGCTTCCATCTCTGCAATCTACAAAAATGTAAAGGGCTTTGTACAATGTACTGTATTTACTTAATTAAAGTCTCCATAGTATTTATTATATACTGTAAATGTTATGAATGTATAGCAACATACATCTCTGTCCACTCACTGGCAAACAAAAACACCACAGTTTCTTCCATCATTTTTGTGCCATTGTTGTGGTTTTCGCTCAGTCCATCCTTCCGGGAGTCTAGATGTCTAAATGCATCTCTGAAAAAAAAATGGATGTAAAGCAGACTGTACCCAAGCATGGAATATTTTAATACATAATACTTCAGGGTGCTTCTGTTTTTTTTGATGAAATCTATCATATAACGAATACTGGTCTGATGTGCTGGTCTCAGGGTGTGGACATGAGAAGTCGTCCATTTCTCTGGTTTTTGCTGCAGTCTTGGATTTACTTCTGAAGTTTTTCATCTACTCAAGGTTGACTGTTAGTTTCCTTCAGCTGCAAGTGTTATGTTTGCCTGTTGGTGCATATATCCTTCCATCGTTGGGTTGGAAGAATCTCTCTGTGTTCTATTGTTTCACGTGTCTGCACAATGGCACAATTAGATCAAACAGGATGTTTTTGCATAAAAATCCCAAATTTTCCCCAAAGCTGAAGATGAAACTTAATGGAAGGATTTCTTTTTTTGATGAACAACAGTAAACAATTTTGTAATAAACAAACAGTAACTTTTGTAGAAAAACAACAAATTAAACAAATTATTTCCTAGCATTTTGAGCTACACTTAATAATAACCAAAATAACTGTAACAATGTTGAATGCAATGCCTATTGCCCAACAGACAGAGGGGATATTGATAGAATTTCAAAGAGTCACACAGATTGCCATGACAGAATTAAGTAATACATCCTACATTTGGAAGTACTTACTCCTGAGATAAATTTTTGGATAATTTGTTTGCTAAAAATGCAGGTGATGCTATGAACATCAAATTAATTAAATGTTGTCCTCTCTTGGTCTTTCAAAGGTAACCCTATTAATCCTAAAAAAGACAGAGGGCTTCCACAGGTTCCCAGGCAGAAACGCTTTGCAAACAAAGGGACATTTGGGGTAAGTGTTTAAATGGCATTTTTAAATTCCTTTCCTGATTTTAATATTCAGTCTAGCCTTAAACCCTTAAATAATTCTACTCATTTTTACAGAGCATCCACAGATTCTGATCCTGAATGGTTTTGATGACAAAGGGATTCCTCCTGTTGCTGTACCACACATTGTGCTACTGTCTGGACTTTTCTCTGTGCCCCCTTCCCTGTTATCTTTATCAAATTTGTTGAATAATACAGTCTAAAAGAGTCACTTTGCACTTGTATTTTGTACAGATAACCTTTTGAGTTTGCCTTAATGCCACAATGTGTACCCATTTTTACAATCATATATTTTTTTTTTTTTTTTTTTTTCTCTGCTTAAGGTGTCTGAGCCCATATTACAATAAATAAATAAAAATAAAAAACTAATGCTGTTTCAGTGTTGTTGATGACCAAACATTTAAAGAATATTTTATAAAGACTGTAAAAATCTTATTAACTTACTAAACTAGTAAAAATATCCTTAAACAATATCCACAGACCACAATGTGATTTTACGTTCAATTTCACTCCTTTGGCTGTGACATGTTTTGTTCTGTGCTCTCCTGCACAGTCCTGGGGTTCTGTTACTGTAAACAGTGAGAGATCTTGAGGCAGGCGCACGCAGAGGATCTAAGAGAACGCGCTCCATTTGGGCAAAGAGCGCATAAAATATAAGCTACCATGTGCAACTGCTCTTATTTAGTATCCGTTGCTCTCAATGTGTCAATCGATGTTGGTACCTGTAACAGTGAGAAATTGAGGCAAGCGCGACGTGTAGGACTTAAGCGCGCTCCATTATGGGCAATAAGAGCGAATAAAATATTAAGTTAAGAGATAAATAGGTGCATAAGAGCCAGGATTGCACTGTTTGCACGCATTCATCAATCGGCATATATGCATCATATATCCGTGGCAGGTCCCGAGGCAGGCGCGCATAACCGTGGCAGGTCCCGACTCCCAGGGCAGGGCGTATAACCGTGGCAGGTCCCGAAGCAGGCGCACATAACCGTGCAGCCCGAGGGCAGGCGCGCATAACCTTTGTCATTCCCGAGGCCAGGCGCGCATAACCGTGGAAGGTCCGGCAGGTCCGAGCAGGCGCATATAACGGTGGCAGGTCCCGTGGCAGCTCCCCCTTCCACGTATTAAAGATTTTACTCCTACTGCAGCGCTGTCCAGGCTCTGTCCGCCTGTCAGCGCTGTGACACCGGCAACGGCAAATGGCAGTGAGCCCAGCCCACACATCAGAGAAGTGTCAGCTCTTATTTTGAAAAGGGCTTATTGAGGTGGCGTGACATCACTTGAAGCAATACCCCTGATTGGCTGACTACACGTGTGGATCGTAGCCACACTCTGCGGAAAGTAGTGCCCAAAAAGATCTGTAGACGTGTGAAGAGGGATCTGTGAATGCCCTGTGATCTGCAAACACAGATTCAACCACTTGCATGCTGAGCTTTGCACAGAATGTGTACGAATGTCTTTTTACAGTGGTTTGAAATCAAGTTAGACCATGTTTGTTTGCAAATTGTGAGGAGGGCCTTTGTAGATTTTTAATGGAAAAACACAGCGAAATATCGTGCCAAAATTCTGAAAACAAATGCAACACAATCTACAAATAACAATGACCCTCATGCGCAGACAAATCACTTTGCATTCATTCAAATTCGGGTTGTCAAGTACAGTCACTGATTTCTATTTGTGAATCAGGAAGAGTCTGTTTGTGGATTTTTTATCTATTGTAGATTTTGTTTTACTTTGCGGATCATGAGGAGTTTTGTTTGCAGATTTGGAATCTATTACAGATTGTGTTTTACATTTGCAGATTTTAAATTTATTTGTAGATCTTGTTTTGTGTTTAAAATTGTATATGCATTTTTGACTCATAGTCTCTTCATTTTCAATGATTATGGCTTATTTTCACAACAGCGAAACAATATTGTCAGAATTATGAAAACAATGTGACACATCTACAACAGAACATGATCTTCACCTGCAAACAGTCACTTACATCATTCAAATTCTGGTTTTCAGTCAAGTCACTGATTTCTATTTGTGAATCAGAATGTGTTTATGTTGTGGATTTTCCAACTTTTTTGTAGATCAGCTTTATATTTGTGGATCACAAAGAGTTTGTTTGAGGACTTTTTACATTTGCGATCATGAGGACTTTTTTGCGGATTTTTTATCTATTTGTAGATTGTTTTTGTGTTTACAAGTTCTAATATCTATTTGTGACTTTTAGTCTGTCCATTTTCAATGGTTTTGGGCATCAATTTACCCCATAAAAATTACCCAACTGTTATTGCGCACCGTGTCACCACGTCAGAACAGATGAAGCAGAGCCGTTAAACGAGTTTTTAAACGTCGCGATTGAGGAATTTTACGTTTGTGTCCATTTAGGTTGCGAGTATCATACATTTTGTTATTCTTATACGAACGAAAGAATGAATGGTTATGGCGATGAATGTTACAGTTGCATATTTTATTGTATGAAGAAGCATGACAAAGTAAAATTGTTGAAAAGCAGCTGAGGCTCTGTCATTTTTATTATATTAATTTACCTCAGAAGTGTTTACTATACGGCTGCACGTGGAAAAGAAAGCGCACAAGATGAGACTCAGACCATGGATTAAGAAAACATTTATACAGTTAACCAAATGAATTTATTTTCATATGGCATGACAGTTACAGCTTCAAATCTGTAAAGAGTCAATTTTAAATTCGAAAGTATATTATAATAGCCTATCTATTTATTTGTTATATCATAATCTGCGCGACACCGTCGTTGATTTTCTTTGATCACATTTGCAGGGCGTTCCAAATGAGCGATTATTGTCAGCGAAGTCCACTTCAACGGATATGCCGTGCTCAGGGAGGGGAACAATAAACACTGCGTAGGGACCCTGTTGAATGGAACGCAGCTATACGCTAATGTTAGCCACAAGCATGTGTAGCCTACATACATCACCCATGCTGATATGAACAGACAGAAAAAAAAACAACGAAATGCAAACGTTTTTGAAATTGACATGTAGCTAATCTGTGAACCAACAGGGGGGAAAAAAAAGAGTAACGTCGAGCGGTGTTTTAACAAATAATGCTGCTACCTATCACATTTTGCTACCAACACTGTATTGTAGTAAGGTATAGGGTTGGGGTAGGTGTATATGTTAATAAAGCCCCCCAGCTAACACACGACAGTTACGTATTTTGATTAGCTGGGCCATGCCGCATAAATATGCTGGAAGCATTCTGATAATAACATTACGTTACCTTTATTGTTTAACTAACATTGGCCCGGTTTTGGGGTAATCACTTTTGTCAGAAAGATAGGATTTATACACTCACCGTTTCAAATTTCTTTCAAAAATCCACGTTTAGTGTGCAGCATCGGGTAGACTCTTCAAACAGTGGCTCTGCACACAATCACCTGTTTCAATAGGCCCATCCTCCCTTACAGAAGCACATTCAGTTATCACAGCTTAACATGATTATTGCACTAAATATTTCGTCTGATTAGTGCAAACAACTAATTTGATTTAGTAATGACAAACTTAAATAATAATAATAATAAAAAAATAAAATCCGGGTTTAGAGTGCATCACCAATCACTGTGGTTTATATTAATAAGAATGTGACATCATCCATAGCAACGAGGTCACCCCCGCCCTTTACTCTTAGCTTAAGAGTTTTCCTCCATTTCTTGGTAAAAGTTTGTCTTAGCACTAGTTGTGAAAAGGTTTTAAGAGAAAACTCTTAACTAAGAACTTTTTAGTGCCATTTAGGAGAACTCTTAGTGGTAAGATAAAATGTTTTGTGAATACGGCCCCAGAGCTAACCTAATGGAAGTAGTAGGTTAGATGATGATAAACAGGAAGAGTGGAAAGTCATTATTACGCTTAGTAATGATAAAGGTCACTTTCATCCAGTACATGTAACTAAAGCAATTGAGAAGGAAATTGGGAAAATTAAATATGCTAAATTGCTGAATAATAGAAGAATTCTAATTTCAGCAGTGAATAAAAACAGCAGAGATGATTGAAAATGAGTAACCTTGGTGGTGGAAAGATTAAAGCTCATGTACCAGGAATGGCAGCAAAGCTAAGAGGAGTAATATCAAATGTGCCTCTGGAAATGTCCATGGAGGATGTGAAGAATGAGATACAAGGTGGGAATGTAATTGAAGCCAAAAGATTCCAAATGAATAAAGGTGGTGTTAAATCAGATAGCATGACTGTACTGCTTGTGCAAATGGGTTGGATCAAATACAAAGTGAGGGAATACATTCCACAACCGTTAAGGTGCTTCAAATGTCAGAGAATGGGGCATACAGCCAACATTGTAAATGGAGACAAAGATGTGCGAATGTGGAGGAGAACATGACTATGGTAAATGTAAAAAGGATGCTAAACTACAATGTTGCAATTGTGGAGGGGAGCATAGTGCTGCATATGCTGGATGTGTAGTACAGAAACAAGCTAAAGAAGTACAAAGATACAAGGTTATGAATAAGGTGACATATGCAGAGGCCTTAAAGGGTATTGGCAATTATGAAAACAAACACATAGACCAATAGAATATCAAGAAAACTGTAATGACAATACAAGGTGTGTAGTACCCCCGAACTCAGACATGAGGAGATATCAGCCAGGAAGGCCAGCACCTCCACAGCAACCATGCAATCACAAATGTAAAGTTGAGGAGAACACCATGATTGTGGAAAAGAAAACTTTTATAGCTTTTATATGCAAAGTTGTTAATGTTGCAACCCGGCAAGAAAGAAAAAGCGACAGAATCAAGACAGTGGTGGAAGCTGCAGAGGAGTTTTTCTAGGCATCAAAGATGTTAAAGCTGAAGATATACATAGTATGTTGAGTACTAATAATAATGATGGGGTCTCAGAGTGGTATTTAATCTTATAATGGTATCTCCACCTCTTGCAATGGACGCTAGAAGCCTATTTCAAATGGGCAAGAATTTAAAAAGTTTCTATCAGAATATGAAGTTAAACCTGATATTATTTGCATTCAAGAAACTTGGCTTCGACCTCACCTTGATTTTATTATACCGGGATATGAGTCTGTTCCAGGTTTGATAGAGAAGGAAACCAGGGGGGAGGTTGTGCAACTTTTTAAGGGATGGGATATCATTTAAAAGATTAGCAACTTCAATAGAATTAGAATGTGTTATTATAGAAGTATACAAATCAGATTGGAACTTGGTATAGTCAACCTTTATAACCCATGTAATCATTAAGTCTAGATTATTAGAGGATATAATTATGAGACAAGGAAAAGGAAAAAATATGGTGTGGTGACTTCAATGCACATAATAGTCCTTTGGGGAAGTAAACACACTGATAATAATGGGGAAGTAGTGGAAGAATTGATGGATATTAGGCAGCTAGTTTGTCTAAATAATGGAAATGGTACAAGAATTGATATACGTTCCAACACATTTTCTTGTATTGATCTCACCTTAGTTTCGAATAATCTGCAATTCTGTGAGTGGAATATAAAGATAGTACAAGTATTGGGAGTGACCACTTTCCAATAATATGCTCAATAAATGTTGAAATAGATATCCAAGAAAGGCCTAGGCATAAGACATGGGATTTACAAAAGCTGACTGGAAAAAATTTATAGAAATATGTAGTGAATCAGCAGATTTAATAGTAATGGAAGGTGATATTGAGAAATGTGCATCTGAAGTATCACAATTAATATTAAATGCTGCTTTGAATAGCATACCACTCAAGACAGTTGGAGGGAAAAGGAAAATGGTTCCATGGTGGAATGATAATGTACAGAAATTATAAAGAACGAAATAAAGCTCTGAGAATATTAAGAAATAACTTGAATCAGGAAAATATTATATTTATCAGAGGAAAAAGGCTCAAGCTCGAAGAGAAATAAAAATAGTAAACGAAATGCATGGAGGAGTTATTGTTCAACTATAGGGACAGAAGTTCAAGTAGGAGAATATGGTCATGCTGAAGAAAATGATGGGAATAAAGTGTATGTTAAACACCAGTATTAAGGATCAAGAATATGGCAATACAGATAAGGAAAAGGCAAATATGTTAGGAAAGAAGTTTGCCAGTGTGCATAGTGGAGATCACTTAGATGATATTCATAGACAAAATAAAGAAAATATTTTAAATGAAAATAGGGATGTGCTTATTAAAAAAGATAACATGGAAAATACTATGGATGAAGAAATCAATATGAATGAATTAGTGATAGTATTAAATGGTATCAGAAATACTGCTACAGGAGAAGATCAACTGAGTTATGTTATGTTTCAAAAATTACCGGAAAAAGTATTAGAGATAATATTATATCTTTTTAATAAGATTTGGAAAGAAGGCAAAATGCCAAAAATTGGAAGAGTGCATTAATATTGCCTTTTAAAAAAACTGGAAAGGATCCTAACAACGCTGGCAATTACAGACCCATCGCCCTAACATCCCACTTATGCAAGTGGATGGAGAAGATCTTGGTAAGAAGACTTAATTATTTCCTTGAACACAAAGGTTTATTTGCACCATACCAAAGTGGATTCAGAAAAGGACGTTCTACAATGGATGCTGTTGTGAAAGTAAGCAATGAGATAGAGAAAACATTTAAAATGAAACAATTAATGAATATTGTATTATTTGATATTGAAAAGGCTTATGACTCTATGTGGAGGGAAGGATTATTAATCAAATTAAATAAAATTGGAATAAAAGGTAGGTTCTATAATTGGGTTTTAGATTTTTTGTCAGAAAGAAGATTTAGAGTTAAAGTAGGATCAGAAGTATCAGAGGAATATGAAATTGCTAATGGAATTCCACAAGGAAGCGTCATAAGTCCAGTTTTGTTTAATGTTATGATTAATGATATTTTTTATGAATTTAGATAGAAGAGTTGGGTCAGCTTTGTATGCAGATGATGGGGCCATTTGGGTAAGAGGACGAGATCCCATAGGTGTGATATATAAAATCAAGGAAGCAATAAGTAAAGTAGAACAATGGTCATATAATTGGGGCTTTAAGCTCTCTCCAAGTAAATCCTGCTATATGTTATTAACCAAGAAAAAAGGGATAGATAAACAGAACTTGAAGTTATATGGTCACATATGGAAATGGTAAATGTTTTAAATATTTGGGTATGTGGTTAGATCAAAAGGAACATGGAAAATAGAAAAGGTGGAATCAAAATGTAAAAAATTATAAACTTAATGAGAGCATTACTGGGAAAGACTGGGAGCAGATAAACAATCACTGATGTACATTTATAGGGCTTTGAAGAGGTCAACGATAGATTATGGTTGCTTTGTGTATGGAGCAGCAGCTAAAACACATTTAATGAAAATGGATAGAGTTGTTAATAAAGCTCTGAGGATTTGTTCTGGTGCTATGAGATCAACACCAACCAAAGCAATTCAAGTAGAATTAGGAGAAGTGCCCTTAGAACTGAGAAGAGATAACTCATGCTTCATACTGGTGTCGGTTACGTGGATGTGGAAATGAAAACCCTACCAATAGTGTATTCAGGAATGTTGGAGTATATCTCTTTTAAGGTAATGGCTTTGGATGGGTACAAAGACTAAATCAGAGGAATATAGATTAAACAATATTTTTTTAACACTCCTACAGCTGTTAGTAATATTCCTGTTTGGATGTTTCCAAAAACTGAGGTAGATTTGAATATAATGGAACTGAAGGATAAATGGGAAGAGAGTGAGAAAGGACATATGGCAAGTCAATACATAAAAAACAAATTTTACAGTTATTTAGATATTTATACAGATGGATCCAAAGATGAAGAAAACAGGGTAGGTATAGGAATATACATACCAACATTGAATGTAAGTATTGGGAAAGATTACCTGACCAGCTGTCAGTTTAACGGCAGAGATGATGGCAATTATTATAGGGTTACAGTGGGTGGAAGAAGTAAAACCAGATAGAGTGGTATGTTGTGTTGACTCTGTAGCAGCCCTTTACAGTATTCAAAATATGAGGTCTAATAGAGAAGATTTAATGCTAGAAATCCACCAAAGTTTATTTAGATTGTGGAGACTTCAGATAGATGTGAGATTCTGCTGGGTACCTGCTCATGTAAATATTAAAGGGAATGAGGAAGCAGACAAAATAGCAAAGAAATCAACCAGGATAAATGATATTATAAATATTCCATTTGGCAAAGGAGAAGCTAAAGCAATAATTAAAAGAGAAATGATGAAGAAATGGCAGGACATATGGGACATGGATAATAGTGGAAGAAAATATTATAGTATACAGAAATGTATTAATGCACAGGGTATTAACAGAAGGAAACGAAGGGAGGAGTCTGTTTTAACCAGACTGAGGTTTGACCATACAGGGTTAAATAAAACATTGTTTTTATTAGGTAAATGTAAATCAGAAGAATGTATGGAATGTAAAATCACAGAAAATGCAGAACATATATTGTTACATTGTAGAAAATATAGGGAAGAGAGGAATAGATTAAAACAAAAGATAATTCAGATTGGAAGGAAATGGAACCTTGAAGGTGTTTTGGGAACAACAGGAGAAGGGGTTAACAAAACGCAGGATGCTGTTGTGGAATACTTAAAGGATATAGGGTTGTATGATAGGATTTAATTTTTTATTTTTTTAATTATTTTGTAAAGTAGATTCATATCCATGCTACATACTCCGATACAGTAGGTGGCGGTATGCACCTGATAAGCCATGGTTGCAATCTGCCATAAACTAAGAAGAGAGAAAAGAGAAGAAGAAGAAAGCGCACAGACTAAGGGTAGTGATGGATTTATGGCTCTTTGAGGGGATCCGGATCTTCGCGATCCGTTCCTTTCAAGAGCCGTTCAAAAGAACGGCTCTTTTGGCTCTTTTTAAATATTTAGTCAGTTTTTAAGAAGCCAGCTTGGGGGCATCTCAGTTTATCCTGGAAAACAATCACTGGGAGGAATGATGAGTGAGATTTGTAGTCAAAATATAAAACTCGGATATCACACACCAATATCTGAGTTTGAATTATTCTGAAATATTGATTATTACCTCATTTGTCATGTGTGGACTATATTCCATAGGGTGCACAAATCCCTCTGCTTAGACAGTGACATCACACTATTTTGGATTTACCTTTAGTACAAAGTGTGTGTGTGTGTGTGTAAAGCTACGTTGACTTATGTTATTCATACATACCTACTCACAATAAAATCAAAACAAGCCGGCTGCAATGAATTTCTGTGCAAAACAGCTTTTACACAACACTTCCACACAAGAACATTGTTATCACACAAGAACATTTTGATAGAAAACAAAAAAATATTAAAGTAGATAAAATAATAAATAAATTGAAATGTCTACATACTACATACTATTACTACTGTAACTTTGCAATTGTTTTTAAATTTTTTTTTTTTTTAACTGGAGTAAGCATGTGACGGCAGCGTGCACACGTCATGGCTCCGCTCCTACCCAATGACAGAGGAACGCAGGGGTTTTTTTTCCCACTGGAGTACTCCCGTGAAGGATGCGTGCACACTAATAACTAATATCATCACGCTATAAAGGGTTGGCCTGCGCTGGGTGCGCCCCTCCCCCTATAACTGTTCTGTCTCGCGGAGGAGCTCATTTGTGTGCATCTGTGTGAACACGCATAGGAAAAAAGAACGACAGAAAGAACGCTCCCCTCCAGCCGTGCTCGGCTCCCATCGTTCTGTTTATGAGCCGTTCAAAAGAACGGTTCGTTCGCGAACGTCACAACTCTACTTAAGGGAACCGCTTGAAGTGCTAAATGCTAACTCACTGAGGCGTTTTTACACCACTCTATTATCCAAAAGGGAATGTCGATGTAATTTACTCAATCTGAATCATGTCATCTTCGAGTACTACAACAGAGGCAAAAGGTAACTTTAAAAAGTTTATTATATTCACCCGAAAATCTTCTCCTGAATGCTATGTAGTGTATTTGATTTACTTTCGTTTCTAGTTTACTCGCATGTTTATCAATTACCAGCCCAAATGAACATTCCTCTTTTGTTATTTACATTAAGTTCTTTTTAGAGTGTGGTGTCTTATTTTGGAAATGGAATAGTGGTTAAACGGATCGTTGTGTGATCCGTACAGAATCGGTGGTGTTCTGAAATGAGGAGGCACATTTTTTTTATGAATCAATGTAAATTCATGTGCATTACTCTTAAAGTTGACACATCTTCCTTGTTAAATGAACGTTACATTACAGTACATCAAAAAAGAAAAAAAAGAAACCAAATACAATTCTATTTTGTAATTTTACCTTAACAATGTATTGTAATAAATGTTCTTTTTATCAAAACCAAGTCAATCATTTCTACATTCATTCCAAAATAATAACTAAAGGCAATAAATAATTTGAACAATATATTTTATTTGTGTATTTCGGTTTTTCTTTTATTTTGGATTATCAGTCATGCTCCGTAAACACCGTCTGTCACAGACACGAATTGTATTTTTAATTTCACCAAGCTGATTGCACTAAAAACCCCGCAGTCATGTTTTCAGTCCATTTCAAGTTTGATTTTGACGTGACATAAAGCAGTGATATAATCTGTTTACTTACTTTTCAATTAGTCTTCCCACTGACGCCATTATTTGTTCAGTGAAACTAACTGACGCGCGGAACGCGCACGTCAACAAGAGGCGGGATTTATCGCACAATCCAATCATATCCAATCGTAACCAATTACATCCAATCATAGCGCGATGGAGACATTGCTTCCTCTCACGTGACTTTCCCCATTCATTCTCCATTACCCCCCACAAAACCCACCGCACGCGGGGGGTCTGATGATTTTATATTGTTTTTCTATGAGAGCAAAGGGAGGCATGACTCCATAGACTGTAAAGCATGACTCCTCTGTGTAACTTCACCTGCGGGTGTCGCTGTTGGACAGTGTTCCTTAAGAAAACGCGTGACTTGCGCTCTCTTTAATGTCATAATTTGTAATATTTGTGTTGTTTTATATGTAATATGGATTATTTTCTCATCCTATTTTTTTTTGAGGAGGCTCTGCCTCCCTTGCCTACTCGGAGGAAACGCCCATGGTACAGATCAAGGATTTAATTCGGTTGGCTATCGCTGTTATCTGTGCGACAGACGCACTATAAGGCTCGCGCGCACACACAGAGAGAGGCGCGTTTCAGATCGTTCGCAAACGCCTAATTGATTTCACTTGGATGGACACATACTCGCATTATGTCAGTCAAAATACCCCTCTCGGCAAGTATTCTCGTAAACACATTCAGTTATGTCTTAATTGAACGAGGTGAGAATTCGGATGTGTATCTATCTGATATGTGCGTGCATGTCTTACTCTTAAAGTGACAGCAACCTATAAATACCTGCTGTTGTCTGTCATGTAAAGCAAACAACAAAACACAGCTTTAACAAAGGTTAATCTAAATCTATATAGTGAACAGTTCATTATACATTTAATTATTATATTTCTGTACATGAAATTATTACAGTTAGACCTTATACTTTATTTGTAACTTTATGTTGTATTTATCTATGCTTGTTGTAATTGGTTTTTGTTCTTTTTACAGTCTGTTCACTTGCCTTTAATAATGTGTTAGTTAGGCTAGTAAGTAGCTAGTATTAGTAGTTGTGCTAATCCGAAAAATGATGCGATCTGCTACCTAATAACTGTGATATGATCTGAACCGTGAGTTTTGTGATCCGTTGAACCACTAAAATGCACTGTTGAATCAGGAAATTTCGGACATCTTTTTATAAAATCTGAACGTTAAAAAAAGAAGCATATGCAGTTTTGCATTCTGCCAGCTCAGTAACAAATAAGTCTGAAGTAAAAACCGTTTCTCCCTCTTTATATGAATAAATTGTATTGTATTGTAATTGTATGTCCACAAATATGCTGTCAAAAAAAAAAAAAAACAAGGAAAATGAACGAAAAATAAAAAAAGAAATGATAGTGTTTTTTCTGCAATCATTTAGACACTGTAGTATTAATTTCTGTTGCGTTTTAGGTCCTGATGAGGTTCACACAAGGAAAAGAAGTGATAGTTTTGATTTCAAACACCCAAATAGTAAGTAAGCCTACAACATACATCTTTTGTCTCCATTCATCTAGATTTAGTAAACCTTATCTGTTCATTAGAATTAAAACAATTTTATATTGAAAAGAAAAACAGTAAAAAAAATCATTTTAAAAATACATTTTTGAAATATATGTTTTCTTTAATTGATGAATCATTGCATTTTGCATATAAGCTCTTCTTGTTTTCTTTATTTTTCAGTGTCCTTGAGAAGGATGGTGTTGGTAGGAAGGACTGGAGCAGGTAAAAGCTCCTCTGGAAACACAATCCTGGGCATAAAAGCCTTCAGATCTGCTAAAAGCCCTTCATCTGTGACAAAAGAGTGCTTTAAGGAGAGCGGAGAAGTTTCAGACCATCAGCTGGAGCTGGTTGATTGTCCAGGGATCTTTGATACTTCACTGTCAGAAAAAGAACTCATAAAAGAGATGAGTAAGTGTATAAACATGACGGCACCTGGACCTCACGCTATTGTCCTGGTCATTCAGCTCGGTCCGTTCACAAAGGAAGAGAGACTCTCAGTGGAGAAGATCAGGGCTGTTTTTGGAGAAGCAGCAGATAAACACACAATCATCCTCTTCACTCACGGTGATGAACTGACAGAGGGCATCGAACAAACACTGAGTGAAGCAGGACAAGATTTAAAACACCTTATAGAGTTATGTGGCGGACGGTATCATGTGTTCGACAACACAAAAATTGATGATCGCAAACAGGTTTTGGAGTTCCTGGAGAAGGTTGATGACATGTTGCACATGAATGGAGATCAGTATTACTCCAGTGACATGTTTAAGCATGTGGAACAAATGCTGAAGAAGAAAGAGAAAGAGCTGAGAGAGGAATACAGTCAGATTATACAGGAACTAACAGCTACGTTTAATGAAGAAAAGACAGAACTGGAAGAGAACATTAGACAACTGAAGGAATCCGGGCAGGAAAAAGACCAGAAGATTAAAGAGCTGGAAGAGTTAGTGAAAAAGAAGGACAAACATTTAAAAGAGATTAAGCGTTTTTATGAGCAGAAATGCAAGAATGTGAGACAAGAGGTGGAAGAGACACACGTGGATGAAAACATCCCAGAGATCAGCAGAAAACTACGAAAGCTTCGTTTCTGACATAGCCTAGAGTAGTGTTGTACTCAAGACCGGTCTTAAGACCATTTTTTGAAGGTCTCGGTCTTGTCTTGGTCTCAGACTAAAAGACTCTGTATTTTATTTCAAGACCGGTCAAGACCACAACTGCAGGGATATCGCTAAATTGCCATTGCATTGTCTGATTTCTTTGTTAACATCATTAATTTGATTGGACATAAAACTTCCTGCTTCAAATGCAATCAATTACTTATTTCTAAATTCACTTATTTTGTTACTGTTGTGCCGGGTCAGAAATCAACAAGAGACTGAGTCAAAAATGTCACCAAAATTAATCCAAATGCCCACACAATTCAAGATAAGATTGCAAAAACGTACTTGTATAAGATCTTGATATTTATATTATAACATGATATAATTAAGTAATATCACAAGAAAGAGGGCTGTTTTCACAAATATAAGCACAACTGCAAACGTGATATTGACCAATGTTGTTCAATAAACAAAATTTTATTTTTAAAATAATAGTTCACCAAAAATGAAAATATTGTCATTTATTACTCACCCTCCTGTCTTTCCACACTCGTAAGACCTTTGTTCATCTTCGGAACACAAATTAATGTTTTTGATTAAATTTGATGGCTCAGTGAGGCCTCTGTCTAAAACAAAGCCACCAAATCTTTCAAGATCCATACATATTTGATACATATTTGAAACAATTCATGCGAGTTCAGTGGTTCAGTCTTAATACTATACAGCGACGAGAACTTTTTGTGTGCCAAAAAATAATGACTTTTCAACAATATCTAGTGATGGCGGATTTCATTTTTGGCTCAATTAACCCTTTAATCTCAACATTATGCATTTGTAATTGTACCAATTCAGATGCAACTTCTCTTCCACCTCTGCAGTGTAAAGATGAACTTTCTAAGTGATTTCAATTGATTGTTAACCGCTCTATATAGTGTCTTATTATTCTAATTGTAATTATTGATTGTTACGTCCCCCTGGCGTCTAGAGGGTATGGAGACGTAACATGAGAAAAGGTTAACTATAAAATGCTGTTAAAAGAATGGACTCATTTATTAAGGAGATGTGATGTGTGCGATGAAGAAACAGGCAGAGAAGAAAACTGAATTTATAGTTGCTTTTAGTAAGGGAAAATAATTCAATGTAACAAAACACCAATGATACAATAAGCAGTGAACCAAACATACATCCAAAACAAACAAATACCTATTTACAAATTATGTACAAAAGTAAAATAAACGATAACAAAGCGAGGGACGAGAGCGGTGCTAAAACAAAGAAATCAATAAAACAAAACAAGTTAACTAAACCCCAACAAATTCTAAACTAATCAAAAGAAAGCAAGGAAAATAACATCTTCAGTGTAGAACACCGCTATCTACACTAACTAACAAACATAAATACATAAATTGGCACCCGCTCCTAAACTAGTGTGTTTAAACAACTTTACTCTACGTGTTGCGAGGTGTAAGTCACGTGACATAATAACCTGGTCCCATCACTATGTATCGGAGAAGGACTTGAACAAACTCTGACAAATCAAGAGTCGAGTCACGCCATAATCACAGTATCAGTAGTAGGGCATGATGAACACAGTTTCAAGTGAAGAAAACACACAATAAACAAATCAAACTAAACAAGAGCAAAAATACGAGAGCAAACAAAACAAAGCAAACGCTTCTCCCGCGCTCGTGTCGCATCCGGGTCTTTATACGCGCCCACTAGCGTCTCATTGGTTCTCGGGATGTCGCGAGACTCCGATGACTGGCCGCGACGTCATCCAATTACGGGACCTGTAACAAGTGACAGTGAAGGAGAGAGAGAGAGAGAGAGAGAGAGAGAGAGAGAGAGAGAACGCTACGGGACGTAACATTGATTAAAAATAAGACATTTCTCAGGTAAATGTGGATCTTTCAGATGAATTTGATGTGTGTTAGTCTGTTCTTGGTCTTGACTTGGTCTCCGTTTAGGTGGTCTTGACTACAACACTAGCTATGAGACATCATTTTCATGTGGATTTTAATTAACTGTGTAATTCTCATCTTCTATGACTGTTATATCTACTTTTACAAAATATCATTAGTAATTACAGATCAAATGTAAAGCCAGGCTTTGATGTTCACTTGACAAAGCCTTGTCTGAGTTAAAACAAAAAGCCTTTTTGAGAATTTCGAAGGTTATTTTATTTTTAGATTGAGTCAGACATCTTGCTTCATTTTAACACACAAGATAAAGGATAAGTAAAGAATGTTGTGTATATCATCATAACTGACTGCATAAATCACTTGATATTTTCTTTTCTGTTTTTCATTTCCACCTACCTTGGTTTCTCTTTAATTGTTGTGTTTCAAAATGTATCAGATCAATTAGCACAATGCTGGCATTCTTTTCTTTTCCATTTGTAATATTGTATCCAAATGTCAGCTTCAATGCAGCTTTAAAGGGCTCTACATGATCCCAGACGAGGAATAAGGGTCTTATAGCGAAACAATCTGTCATGTAAAAAATGTATATAAATATTTTAATTTGAAAGTGAACTAACTCTGAAAGTGTTAAACCCGAGGGCTGTTTCATAAAACAAGATTAGAAAACAAGCCAGGCTTATTTTACTTAGACTTTTTGTCAGCGAATTCTGTTTCATAAAACAAACTTAAATTAGTTCAAACTCAGTTACCCTGGCAACTTATGCTGGGAAACTAGCCTGGGGTGCGTTTCCCTAAAGCATCGTTAGCCAACTATGGTCGTAATTCCCATTGAACTCTATTGGTAACGACGGAACTTGCGACCATAGTTTGCTTTGGGAAACGCACCCCTGGTCTGGAGCAGGCTAACTGTCAGGCTAAGCTGAGCTTCTCTAACACTGACCAATAGGAACGCAATGATATTACAGCCGACTCTCTCACTTACAATTTTTTGACTTTATTAACATATATGTGTGTGAGTGTGTATATATATATATATATATAAAACACACACCAACACACACATATACATATATATATATATTATATATATATGTATATGTGTGTGTGTGTTATATATATATATATATATCTATATATATATATATCTATATATTATTAATAATATATATATAATACACTCAATTTACTAATAGTGCTAAATAAAAAACAAATATTGGTGTAAGTGTTTTTTTTTATTAAACGATGATGAACCAAAAACATTTAAAGACTGAGAAGTAATTTCTTAAAACTTAAGTGTTATATAGCCCACTGAATCATTCTCAGACTTAATGCAGACAACAATGGAAGCTGAATTATATATATATGGTGTGTGTGTGTGTGTGTGTGTAACCTACAGGTTTTCCCTTCTTACTGGCTAAATGTTTTGTGTCCAATATTTAATTGTTTTAATTGTATTAATATTGATACATTTCTCTTGGTTTGTTTGGCAGCTGTAGTACTCTTTGTGGTTATTAGAAGAGCAGAAATTAAAATCACAAAATTAAAATAAATATAAACAGACTAAATTTTAATTGGTAAGATGAATCTAACTCTTGTACTTGTACTTACTTGTAGGTTTAAACTGTACATAAGGCACATTTAATGTCCAACATCAAATATTTTAGCGAAATGTATATTTTAGAATTATTGCTTCTATTGCGTTCCGTCTGTTTAGCGCGCATGTGCGCAGCAGCGCTCGTTCACTGTGAAGTTTAGCCGCAAAATGGAAATATTTGCATGACTTTCTAACATTTACAGATGGAGAATAAACTTGTGAAAAAGTAGTTATGCACTGAGGAAAACACCTCTCAAACGCATAAAATAGAAAAAATGTAGCCCTTTCCTATGGTGGATGATTTGATCCATGATCGACCTCTAGGGCCTTAAAAAAGCGTGCACGCGAAATTATCTTGACTAACCTGGATCGAATTAGCGGGACTGCGTGAACTTCAATTACCTATTATGAAACCGTTTTAGCCCAAACTCATTTGTTAGGTTAATTCAAGTCAGGTTTTGGAGTTTAATCCTCGCTTTTCTTAGCATCTTTTATGAAACAGCCCTCAGCTCTGTTTCTGAGATAAAGAAATAAACTTTCTAATCCATAAATACATTTTAAGCTTTAGTCATACACTCCCACCTTTCTAAGTTCTTCTTCATTGTTTGTCGTTCATTAATATGCTTTTGACTGACACAAATATAATGTTCTCCTCAGGGGCGTACCGCAAGTCTGTGAGGCCCCCGCAAAGAATGAGATGGGGCCCCTCCACAAGCAGTGATGTCATGTGTTAAAATTGTGTGCACCTGAGTCCATCTGCCCCACAGTTTACAAAAACTGATTTAACAATGAATCATGTGGTAAATTCATTGCATTTATTTATTTGATGTTATTATCGAATAATATTATAGCCTAGCCTATATGATAGGCCTATGTAATGTTTAGTGATTTTGATATCGCAGACTAAAATACCGGCAGGAATAAATATTTAGGCTAATTACATTAAAACCAAAGGAGTGCCAAGAGAACGGATAACAGCCGCAACGAGCACTGGCCATGATTTCAGAAACAACACATTCCAGCGGATAGATCGCCTCTTATTTAACACAGACCTACAAATTTCTTATCAAATGGAGATGTTTCTTTCTTTTAGGTACAGTATTCGCCGAGTTTAAATGAATTTTTGAGACGTTTCAGAAAGATTCTCGCAGAGAGACTGAAAGCGCACCCTGTTTTTATTTAATCTATTTTACAAAAGTAGCCTACAAGGTGTTGTTGTTATTGTGAGCGTAAATATAAAATAAAATTTAAAAAGAATAGACCATTTGTAGTCTTGCACTAATCCGTAGGCTATCGCCAAAATGACTGAAGGCCTGTTTTAAGTTGTTTTAGCCATAAAAAATCCATTAAAAATCATAAAAAATCCATCAGAACGCGCCGGCGCATTCGTCGGCCAGAGGGATAAAAATGTAGCCAATTTAGTTTCACATTTATATTGAAATATTGGGCTATAGCCTAATATTATTATTTTTTAAATGTCACATGTTGATTATGAAAAGTGAATAGCATGAAGGATGCGCAATGTCGGGAAACATGCAGCGGGTCAGACATGAATTTGACCGCTTCATTAAGTTTTGTTTTATAGTAAGTCTTTCTTTAAAGTGAATTTCGTTTTGTAGAAATTGTATCTTAATTTCAATTAATGTTTCATCAACCAATTGCCTATATTTAATAAATAGGAAGAAAACCAAGAACATCGGTTGTGGAATGGATTGAAGTGCAA
Organism: Culter alburnus; assembly: GCA_028476615.1. Taxonomy (NCBI): domain Eukaryota; kingdom Metazoa; phylum Chordata; class Actinopteri; order Cypriniformes; family Xenocyprididae; genus Culter; species Culter alburnus. The sequence goes on from JAOTNS010000013.1 coordinate 26,644, forward strand.
ACGAACATATGTTTCCGCGGCCTTTAAATAAGGCTGAAGCAATAGACGTCTTTCTGTTTTTATTAAATTTCTTTATTACTTAATTAACTGATAAGATATTTTTGGTAACAATATATTTTAGCTGGTCTAAATTCTAAGTTAGAAACAAATTAGCGTATAAGGTTCCCTTCAAGCGCGTAAATTGCTGTTTCAGCCGCAAATTTTCAGTAATTTCGATCGGTGCATCAAATGATGTAGGCCTAAACTAAATTCATGTAGTTACAGTAAAGAAAATAAAGAAATAACTGGACTTATTGGCTAGGCTACATTTGGAAAAGAACTACAGACATTCCGGTAGCTGTCCATTAGCAGAGCTGGCGATGGGGTAAATACATTTGGGCAATATATAATAATATAAATAACAATAATAATATCTCAGCAAAGACCGAACTTATTTATTTGTCTCGGCACACATCCGCTAACAGTAACACAGCACACCAAAGCTTGCTGTTGTCTTGGCTACCTTACAAACGGCGATGGAAACAACAGTGATGAATTTTTCACCCTTTTGTGGTAATTTAGCACTATTTTCTATGATCTTCTGCTTGCATTTTTGGGGTTCAGTTGTATGCTTTATTTTCATCTTTAGTCAATTGAGTTCAGTTCTAAAAAAAAAAAAGAAAAGCAAAGGCTATAAAGTAGTCTAGCCTAAATAGGTGAATCTGCGACGGGGCCCATCATAGGGTGGGGGCCCCCACGCACCGCGGGGGCTGCGGGGGTGTCCCGTACGCCACTGGTTCTCCTGATTCCTCTATTCCACAGTGCTCACATAATCCTGTTGGATGTTTATTTATTCATTTTAAGGTTTTATTCAGCATGGTATGTCCAATCCTTAATCTTGTTAAAATAGTTTCCTCTTTGGTATTTATTCTTGTCTTCCTCACCCCTCCTACTTCCAGTTGTATTTCATAAAGCTGACGTCCTGTATTTACTAAATCCCATTTTTGTTACCACTCCTTAGTGGTATATGCTTTAATTACTTCATATTTACTAAGTGAGATATTTTCAAAAGCCTGCTTTGCTGCTAATCCATCAAACTTTTCATTTCCCTTTATCCCCTATATGAGCTGGTATCCACATAAATATTATCATGATGTTCATATTCTTGAATCTATACAGATTTTCATATATCTCATTAACTATATCCTGTCCAGTGCCTTCTATCCACCTTAGTGCTGTTGCTATTGCCATCATCTCTACAGTGTGTACTGATAAATGATCTGATGTCCTCCTATTAATAAAGACATTTAAGGAAGGACAACTAAAAGCAAAACCTGTTCTCCCTGTATTAGGATCTTTAGATCCATCAGTATATACTGGAGTAATTGCTTGATATACAGTTTGTAGTCTATCTTCAACAATACTTCATTAATTCTAACATATAAAAATCCAAGAACACGGCAGGAAACATCCAAGGTGGTCACATGTTGTCATGTAACCGAACCCTTTTAAACCTTAAGGTGGTCCAAAAACTACAAAGGGGGTCCTAATTTGCTCTGTCACATATCAGTTTTGTGCGTCACTGTTAGGCTACCATATGAAGATACGGAAGATTCTATGGAAGGCCGTTTCAGCATAAAAACGTTCCAGCATTACTCGTCGTAATTATATTTTTACTAGTAACAATTAATAAAGAGCTCTATAATTTAATTTGTATTATTTAGTAACTAGTAACAATTATGATTGTAGAGCTCTCTAATTGAATTATAGAGCTCTGCAATTGTATATCTTACTAACAACTGAATTGTAGAGCTCTATAATTCGTTTTTACTAGTAACAATTCCAATTAGAGAGCTCTACAATCATTTATACTAGTAAGAATTCATTGCAGAGCTCTGTAATTCAATTGTTACTAGTAATAATCCAATTGCAGAGCTCTACAATTCCACTAGAAGCTCTCTAATTCAATTGTTACTAGTAAAAATGAATTAGAGAGCTCTCTAATTGTAATTGTTACTAGTAAAAACTGAATTAGAGAGCTCTTTAATTCAATTCTTACTAGTAACAATTCTAATCAGAGCTCTATAATTGTATTATTACTAGTAAAAACTCCTATTCATGAGATGCAAACAGATTGCAGATTTCCCGCCTACAAAAGTGCGTTTCAAATAAAAGCCCTGTGGTTCTAAAGTATCCTGAAATATTTTACAGACTTAGGTAACATATAATCATGTTCACATTAAAGCAAAATTAAGATGATGCCTGATGAAAGCCTATATTTAGTCGTTATATTCATTCACCTTGTATATTGGTAAAGCTAAGAGCCAAGAACACTCCATGTCACTGGACATAATATAGGGTGAAATGCCCTAAGCCACCCAAAGTGTTTTGACAAACTTGATATTAAGGAGTATAAATTCATTTTAAATATTTACAGTGTTTAGTATTGTTATGCAATATAGAATGATTATCGCGGATATCTAATACAAAATAAACACCTCTAGTTGATTATCAATTTGTGTTAATAATAGGCGATTTGGCGCTGGATGTGTTTTTTTGAAATTATTTGTTGAGTGCTCGTTGTCACTGTTATCAGAGGCGCGTGCAACAGGGTTCACAGCGCTCGTGCACACGGATTAGCACTTCATCTATCGCTGTTGCGGAGACTCTCTATTCGATACGTTGAAATCACAAAAAACAAAAATACATATAACGTGTCTCTGCTCTTGATATACAATCACTGATGAAAATATTTGGTTTAATGAGAAAAAAAAAAAAATTACACTTGGTTGGATTAGAACCGGGAACCTTTTGCACCCTAAACGGAGAAACTGCCACTAGTCCATCAGGACATTAATTATCAAAGGCGGATCGTCGTATTTATTAACTAATGTACATACTCTCGAGACTAACGATATTGTATTATAGCAGATGTAGGAAAAACTATCATATTTGAACACATTTATCATTTTAATATCATATTATTATATTATTGTAATATAATACAACATACCCCCCCCATACACATTCTTGTCCCACCCACTTTGTAAAACAAAGTTACGCCACTGACCCAGTTGAAGCATAAGGCACGATTGCATATAATATGTCGCCGATACAGGCTCTGTATGCAATTTTACTAGTAGAATTGCTATTGTAGAGCTCTGTAATTCAATTTGTACTAGTAAGATTGCAATTACAGAGCTCTCTAATTCTAATTGTTACTAGTAAGAACTGAAATTATGAGCTCTGTAACTTAATTCTTACTAGTAACAATTCAATTAGAGAGCTCTGTAATTCATTAGAGAGCTCTATAATCAAATTGTTACTAGTAACAATGAATTAGAGAGCTCTATAATTTAATTATTACTAGTAAGAATTGCAATTAGAGAGCTCTACAATTGAATTCTTACTAGTAACAATTGATTATAGAGCTCTATAATTCAATTACAGAGCTCTCTTATTCAATTGTACTAGTAACAATTATGATTAGAGAGCTCTGTAATTCAATTGTTACTAGTAACAATTACGTTGAGAGCTCTCTAATTCAATTGTTACTAGTAACAATGAATTAGAGAGCTCTGTAATTCAATTATAGAGCTCTGCAATTACACATATCTTTAATGTGTATTTTTACTAGTAATAATCAATTGAAGAGCTCTGTAATTCAATTGTTACTAGTAAGAATTCAATTAGAGAGCTCTATAATTGTAATGTTACTAGTAAGAATTCAATTAGGAGCTCTATAATTGTAATTGTTACTAGTAAGAATTCAATTAGAGAGCTCTATAATTGTAATTGTTACTAGTAAAAATTGAATTAGAGAGCTCTATAATTGTAATTGTTACTAGTAAGAATTCAATTAGAGAGCTCTATAATCCCAATTGTTACTAGTAACAATGAATTACAGAGCTCTATAATTAAAAATGAATGGAAGTCAATGGAGACATATGACTAGTAATAATGAATGTAGAGCTCTCTAATTGGAATTGTTACTAGTAACAATTGAATTAGAGAGCTCTATAATCATAATTGTTACTAGTAAAAATTGAATTATAGAGCTCTATAATTGTAATTGTTACTAGTAAGAATTCAATTAGAGAGCTCTACAATTATAATTGTTACTAGTAAAAATTGAATTATAGAGCTCTGTAATTGTAATTGTTACTAGTACAAATTAAATTATAGAGCTCTTTAATTTAATTGTTACTAGTAAAAATATAATTACGACGAGTAACGCTGGAACGTTTTTATGCTGAAATGGCCTCCTTCCATAGAATTCAATTAGAGAGCTCTAATTGTAATTGTATAGTAAGAATTCAATTAGAGAGCTCTATAATGTAATTGTTACTAGTAGAATTAATTATAGAGCTCTATAATTGTAATTGTTACTAGTAAAAAGAATTAGAGAGCTCTATAATGTAATGTTTACTAGTAAGAATTCAATTAGAGAGCTCTATAATCCCAATTGTTATAGTAACAATTGAATTACAGAGCTCTATAATTAAAAATGAATGGAAGTCATGGAGACATATGACTAGTAATAAATGAATTGTAGAGTTTTCTAATTGGAATTGTACTAGTAACAATTGAATTAGAGAGCTCTATAATCATATTGTTACTAGTAAAAATTGAATTATAGAGCTCTATAATCATAATTGTTACTAGTAAAAATTGAATTATAGAGCTCTATAATTGTAATTGTTACTAGTAAGAATTCAATTAGAGAGCTCTACAATTATAATTGTTACTAGTAAAAATTGAATTATAGAGCTCTGTAATTGTAATTGTTACTAGTACAAATTAAATTATTGAGCTCTTTTAATTTAATTGTTACTAGTAAAAATATAATTACGACGAATAACGCTGGAACGTTTTTATGCTGAAATGGCCTTCCATAAGATTCAGCTAATAATTACTGATGCAGTAAAAAGATAAACAAATAGTGATCTATATTTTTTAAATCAACAATTTAATTATTTCTATATGGTTCTGCATTTCGAGCAAAATAAAATGTGAAGATGTCAGTTGAAGAGTTGGTTGAATTTTTGCCACAAATGGCTGAAATGTAGAAACGGACAGAGAAGTTGCAAAGGCTCAAGGACATGGTGGAAAACTAAAACTTGCATTTAAAAAATAATGTGTTTTTTAAAATGTATGACCAGAGGGCTGTTTCATAAAAGATGCTAAGAAAAGCGAGGATTAAACTCCAAAACCTGACTTGAATTAACCTAACAAATGAGTTTGGGCTAAAACGGTTTCATAATAGGTAATTGAAGTTCACGCAGTCCCGCTAATTCGATTCAGGTTTACCTAGTCAAGATAATTTCGCGTGCACGCTTTATTTAAGCAGCCCTAGAGGTCGATCATGGATCAAATCAATCCACCATAGGAAACAACATAGCCTACATTTTGTTCTATTTTATGCGTTTGAGAGATGGTGTTTTCCTCAGTGCATAACTTACTTTTCACAAGTTTATTCTCCATCTGTAAATGTTAGAAAGTCATGCAAATATTTCCATTTTGCGGCTAAACTTCACAGTGAACGAGCGCTGCTGCGCGCATGCGCGCTAAACAGACGGAACGCAATAGAAGCAATAATTCTAAAATTTACATTTCGCTAAAATATTTGATGTTGGACATTAAATGTAACTTATTTACAATTTTAATCCTACAAGTAAGTAAGTTTAGATTCATCTTACCAATTAAAATTTAGTCTGTGCATATTTATTTTAATTTTTAATTTTGTGATTTTAATTTCTGCTCTTCTAAGAGTACTACAGCTGCCAAACAAAACCAGAGAGAAATGTATTCATATATTTTAAAACAATTAAATATTGGACACAAAACATTTAGCCAGTAAGAAGGGAAAACCTGTAGGTTTTACACACACACACACACACACACACACACACACACACACACACACACACACATATATATAATTCAGGTTGATTAGGACACTTTTCCCCAGTCATTTCAATAGCAAAAAGTGTCACAATCAACCTGAATTCACTATATGAGACCAGAGTATAGATTAAATATGGGCCTTGGAAAAGGCTAGCAGACTTTATTGTGCTTTGACTACAGTGGGTAGTTTCAGTGTGGACAACAACCATGCATGTCATTTCTGCAGACTGCATCTTACTCGGTTACTCTTTTCATAGCTTTTGCTGGCTCTGAGACACTCCCTTACTATTTCTCCTGCTCTTTGTCTAGCAAAAAATCACTCATCACTTAATGAAAGCTTACAAATGAAGGCCTGATTGTTTCAGGGGCCTAGTCACAGGTCTATTGATTTTGAATTTCTGTGTTACTTTTGCTATATTTTCACACTTAAAACAATGATTTGGTAATCCTCTTGTACTCTTCTGTGCTAAGAAATAAGTCTCTGACAGTTCTCTCCCAAGTGCTTCCATTGTTGTCAGTATTAAGTCTGAGAATGATTCAGTGGGCTATATAACACTTAAGTTTTAAGAAATTACTTCTCTTTAAATGTTTTGGTTCATCATACTTACTTTTTAATAAAAAAAACCCACTTACACCAATATTTGTTTTTTATTTAGCACTATTTAATAAATGTGAGTATATATACTCAGCAAAAAAAGAAACGTCCCTTTTTCAGGACTGTGCATTTCAACAATAATGTTGTAAAAATCCAAATAACTTTACAGTATATATATATATATATATATATATATATATATATATATATATATATATATATATATATAATATATAATACACACACACAACACACACACACACACACACACTATATATACTCAGCAAAAAAAGAAACGTCCTCTGACTTTCAACTGTTTTTACTTTCAGTAAACTTAATGTGTAAATATTTGTATGAACACTAAAAGAGTCAACACCATAAGACATAAACTAAAAATGTTTGACAATGTGTCCTGAATGAAGGGAGGCTCAAAATCAAAAGTACCAGTCAGTATCTGGTGTGGCCACCAGCTGCTTGAAGTACTGCAGTGCATCTCCTCCTCATGGACTGGACCAGATTTGTCAGTTCTTGCTGTGAGATGTTACCCCACTCTTCCACCAAGGCACCTGCAAGTTCCTGGACATTTCTGGGGGGAATGGCCCTAGCCCTCACCCTGCGATCCAACAGGTCCCAGACGTGCTCAACACGTGGTCTTCCACTGCGAGGATGATCAGCTGTCCTTCCTGTCTCCCTGTAGCGCTGTCTCAGGCGTCTCACAGTGCGGACATGGCAATTTATTGCCCTAGCCACATCAGCAGTCCTCATGCCTCCCTGCAGCATGCCTAATGCACGTTCACGCAGATGAGCAGGGACCCTGGGCATCTTTCTTTGGGTGTTTTTCACAGTCGGTAGACAAGTCTCTTTAGTGTCCTGCGTTTTTAGAACTGTGACCTTAAATGCCTACTTTTTGTAAGCTGTTAAGGTCTTAACGACCATTCCAAAGGTGCATGTTAATTAATTGATTATGGTTAATTGAACATGCATGGAAAACATTGTTTAAACCCTTTACAATGAAGATCTGTAAAGTTATTTGGATTTTTACAACATTATTGTTGAAATGCACAGTCCTGAAAAAGGGACGTTTCTTTTTTTGCTGAGTGTATATATATATATATATATATATATGTTAATAAAGTCAAAAAATTGTATGTGAGAGAGTCAGCTGTAATATCATTGCGTTCCTATTGGTCAGTGTTAGAGAAGCTCAGCTTAGCCTGACAGTTAGCCTGCTCCAGACCAGGGGTGCGTTTCCCAAAGCAAACTATGGTCGCAAGTTCCGTCGTTACCAATAGAGTTCAATGGGAATTACGACCATAGTTGGCTAACGATGCTTTAGGGAAACGCACCCCAGGCTAGTTTCCCAGCATAAGTTGCCAGGGTAACTGAGTTTGAACTAATTTAAGTTTGTTTTATGAAACAGAATTCGCTGACAAAAAGTCTGACTAAGTAAAATAAGCCTGGCTTGTTTTCTAATCTTGTTTTATGAAACAGCCCTCTGATTAAGAGAATTTAGTTTTTGTTTTTTGTTTTTTTAATTATGAAATGGGTAAACGCTGGTCCACACTCCAATACAGTAGGTGGCAATAATGCACCTTAACGTTGGTGCCACCCGCCATAAAAAGAAGAAGACGACATGTGACATCCATCGCGGAAGCGAAAGTAATCGCGGAATATGATCTGATCAGCAGTTTTGTTTAAAAAACAAACAAACAAACCTAATACCCTTTAAGGTGAGTTGGACTATTTACAGTTTTAAAATTATTTCTAGTTCGGGTTAACCACCGTCACTATCCAAAGGGTTTCGTGTTCAACCCACCCGCAAGACGTCGAAAAGACGACATCGCCAAACGTCTAAACTAGTGTTGTCAAAAGTACCGGTACTTCGGTACCAAGTCGGTACTGAAATTTTGAAAATGCGACGATACCAGCATTTCTGTAGTACCGGTAGTACCGAGAATCCGGGTATATTCGGTACCCACTGATAGGGCTGTGCCAGTATTTACTTGAATATGACACGAGTGAAGCACAAAGCTTTGTTTACAGAAGAAATAATAGGTTAGCAATTAAATGTGACATCGCAGCCATGGAAACATTTTGGTAAATGCCGAATAAGAGGCACTTGAGTCCATACATTTAAGCTTCGTATTCTGTTTTCCGAATCGCGATCTGGTCACCTGATTAGCAGAGAATTTAACAATATTCCATTAGTTATTCCACTGAACATGGAATCTCTGTTTCTTTTCCCAAATCTTCACTCACGCAGGGGATTATAACGTTTCTTTCGTTCGCATTTAGGCCTATTAGGCTATTCGCATTCTTTACTGTGGTAAAGTAGAAAAAAAACCGTAGGACAGAACCTTTTTGCTTGCAAAAGGTATATATATATATATATTATATATATATATATATAATATAATATATATATATATATATATATATATTTTTTTTTTTTTTTTTTTTCAACTGACTAATTAACCCTGACTTGGGTAAAGTTGGTTTTATATTCGCACATTCGGACTTCTGATAAATTCAGACTTTCCAATAAATGTGCAATAAATTAATGTTTGCGAATTTTAAGCAGCGACATGATATTGAAAACCAACAATTGTCAACTTACAACATTTTTCACAGTCGATCAAATAGGCAAGTATTGTTTTAATGGCATATTTACTTGTGAATGTCCACTGAATGTCCAATGTAGTGTGATTAACAAGGCTATTGAATACGGATGTCCGAATGTGCGAATATAAAACCAACTTACCGAAGTTAACCCTGCACCCTCTGACGAAGATCAGACTGGAGATGGTTGTGTCTGTATGATCCACATAACAGGACTGTGGAATTTACATTATTCTTTTAGCAGATGCTTTTTATCCAAATAGGGTAACATCATGTGAACATATTCTAAAACAATTTACATCAGCTCTGGCATATTTGTCATTCGTTCCCAGTTTTGTCAACAAGACTATCATTTACACTCATTTTTGTTTAAAGTAACTGTATATAATAGATCAACAGACTGATTAATATACTTCCACACAGCTCTAGCAATCATTTTAACAGATTCCAGCTATGGAGGGAACTGCAGAACGTGAATCCTCTGCTCTGCATTATTGTGTTGTCTTACTGGGAAGGACCGGAGCTGGGAAAAGTGGTACAGCAAACACCATCTTGGGAAGAAAAGCTTTTATTTCAAAGAAAAGTTGCAAATCTGTAACACAAAATGTTCAAAGTGAAAATGTTACCAAAAACGGAGTGAATCTTACAATTTATGACACACCAGGATTCTTTGACCCAGAAACACAAAACATGAGTCCTGAAGAATTTCTTAGACAACACGTGGGGCTTCCGGATTTTAATAAAGAAAATCCACTTGTGTATCTGCTGGTGATCAGGACTGACAGATTCACTGAAGAAGAGAAAAGGACAGTTGAGATGATTGATGATTATTTGCCAGATTTTCTCAAAAAGAACACCTGGATCATTTTCACCAGAGGAGATGAACTGGACAGAGAAGGTCAGACCATAGAGGAATTCATACAAGATTCTGAAGACCTCAAAGAAGTTGTTCAGAGATTTGACAACAGATACTTCGTCTTCAACAACATCACACCAGATGCTACACAAGTGGATAAATTAATAGAGAAGATTAAAGAAGTAAAGCCAGAAAGACGTAAGTATTTAAAAATTTCATTTTGTTCAGAAAAAAACTAAGTATGTTGCATGTTTCATGTCAGTATAAGCAGTGATATAATTTGTCATAGGATAAATGAAACATTTCATATCATAACGTAATTATTTCTCTAATACCAATGTGGTTATTTCATGTCTATTTTAATATTTTGTCAGGAATTGAGACAGAGACGCTTCTAGAAAGACGAACATCTGCTGAGAGCAACCGCAATAAGAGAAGACTGATTCTGCTGGGAAAGACGGGAGTTGGAAAAAGTGCCACAGGAAACATCATACTGGGGAAAAACGCATTTAAATTGAGCGTAGCTTAAACACTGTAACAACAGAGTCTGGGGTTCAGAAATCTGTCATTGCAGGGAGAGAGGTGTCAGTTATTGATACTCCTGGATTTTTTGATCCAAATGTAAGACCAGCAAAAATATCACTAGAAATTGCAAGGAGTCTTAAGCTTTGCAGTGGAGGCCCTCATGCATTCTTATATGTGGTATCACTGTCAGAGAGGTTCATAGAAGCAGATGAAACTGTAATTAAAAACATTGAAAATCTGTATGGAAAAGGTGTGAAAAAATACACAATCCCTGTGTTCACCCACAGTGATGAGTTAGAGGGAAAGAGTGTGGAAGAACTCATCAGACAGAATAAAACTCTTAGCAGGTTTGTTGATCAGTGTGGAGGAAAATACCACATCATGAACAATAAAAACATGAGAAACAGAAAACAGGTGACAGAGTTACTGCAGAAGATTGACACAATGGTAGATAAAAATGGAGGAGGCTGTTACACCAATAAGTTGATTCAAGAAGCAATGATTCTCAAAGTTGAAGATTTCTTTGACAAGTACAAGAATATTTTCATCTCTGTAGGTTTGTGTTTAATAATTATAGGACTGATCTGTGGAGTTGGTGTTGGAGTTGGTGTTGGAGTTTGTGCTGGACTTGGTGCTGGACTTGGTTTTGGAGTTGGTGGTCTATTGTTAGTAGGAATCCCATTTATGAACGCATTAAGTGTCAAAATGGTTTAAGAAAAATCACAGCAAAATACCAACAGCTGTGGTTGCCAGAACCAAAGTAAATACAGTAGTAAAAGTTAAAAGTAGTAGTAGTAGTTAAAAATGTAAAATATAAAAATACATATTTCATGAACTAATATAATGTTAAAATTCCAACCATCTGAAGTACTAAAATCTGTTTTTGTACCTTTATAAATAAATTGAAGTAAATGCTCATTTACAGTGTTTTGCACACTTGTATAAAACACCATCATGGTAACATGCATGACAAACATGCAAGTAGTCATTCATTTAATTTAGTAATTGATAAGAAATATTTATTTATAAGAAAAAAACTAAGAAGAAAGGGTTATTTCTTTCATAGTCTTGTAATGATCTCTCTGTTGTTGGCCAAATAAAAGATTATTTTATATAATATATAAAATGTGATTGCTGTCATGCCACAAGCCAGTCACTGAATTTCAGAAAAATATTTTAGAGTATCCATGCATTTGCCCTTTGTAGTGAACACAAGAAAGCAAACTCAGACAACTCTAGATATTTTAATCAAATCTGGAAATACATTGCAGCACTTAATTAGCCAGAGGTGAATTATCACAATTACAAGATCTGACATATATCATTTTAGATTTTATGTGAGGTACAAAGACAAAAGCACACAACACAATAAATAGAGCTTTGCTCATTGCAGTGTTGTGTTTTTTAAAGGAAGTTGGGCTAGGCTGGGATCTTTAAAAGTGCATTTATTCTCTGAGTCTCTAGTTAAATTATGTGTAATGATTGAAATGCACTTAAACTGTTTTCTCTGTGGAGGAGGAAATCTTCAGCTGCCCCTCAGATCATATTTTTGAGCCGATAAAAAGTTTTTACATTGCATGATTTCTGTTCATTTTGTGTATGTATCTGTTTTTATTTGTAACCTTTCTCTTTTTTCTGTAATCTTTGTTTTTTTTTTATTTGAAAATCTACATTTCAAAGAGTCTTGAAAATCACTTTAAAGCAGTTTAGCTCCATTTGTGAACCAATACAGAGGTTTTTTTTATTTGTCAAAGTAGGTAAGCCACATCCAAAAATTGTGCACTTTCCAAGTAGCAAACTTCATGATTCTTAAAAAAACGTATGCTCTATAGTATAAATGTGTGTTATATAAATGCAAGCTGGACATATACATTTGCCATGTTGTCTTTATTTCTGGCATCATTACTACAGTTTTCAGTGTCACATGATCCTTCAGAAACATTTCTGATTATTATTATTATTATCAATGTTGCAAACATTTGTGCTGCTTCTGATCTTTGTAGAAAATGTGATTTTTTTTTTTTCCCAGGATTTTTTGATTAATAGAAAGTTAAATGAATAGCATTATTAAATTTACTGAAACATTTATTCTTTTGTAACAATATAAATGTCTTCACTGTCACTTTTGATTTAATGCATCTTTGTTGCATAAAATAATTAATTTTTCACTTTTCCAATCTTACCACAAATATTTGAATGGTATGACAAAAAATGTGTGAATCATAAATATATGGAATATGTTATAAGGGACTTTTTTCATGTACTCCTTCTCACCAGAATATAGTTGTAAATATGCATTTTCAGCTTGATTAGCTGAAGTTCAGGTGTTTTTAATCAGAGTTGAAGCTGAATTCTGCAGGTCTGTAAACCTCCTTGTTGCTTAAAAGGTACAATAAAAATAAAGTTGATTATGAATCAAATATATATGGATCATTTGTCTCAATATATCCAGTCACTTTGTTTTAAGAATAAAGTAAAATATTGTTTAGTAAGAAATATTAAATAAGATGTTCGTTCTTCGGTTCACCCAAAAAAAAGAAAGGAAGTCAGTGGCTGACTGACTGGTTACCAACATTCTTAACAAAACTTGTAACTTGTCCATCTAAATAGCTATTCATTCACTGAAGATACTGCTGGTTTACTACATTCTGTGTGAAAAACCAGCAGTATAAACCGTCTGTGCATCCTTTTATTATAATCATCCATAATATCAATATAATGTTTTTTCATGCAAATTCCAGAAAAGTGTAACCCCAACACCCCCCAGTGTTCCTCTCAATAATGTAGCAGATAAACCTGCTGGACCCGTGATCCCTCCAGCAGCACAACCACACATGATTTCCAGCAGATCAGATTGCAGATGTTCTTCAGTGAATCTCCTGACCCTGTGATTGTTGTGTATCTGTGTGAAAACAGCTCCTAAAGTGGCTCCTGTCACTGCTGACAACACACCTCCAGCACAGCCATACAGAAATAATTTAACATCAAATGAACCTTCATTCCTCATATTAACACAACCCAGAGCAAACACAATAACAACACTGACTGTATACAGGTATTTGGGCTTCATAAATCTCAGCAGAAATACTCTGAGCGACTGATCTTTAAACATCTGTAAAGTGTAGCAGCTGTTCTCATTGTCAGACACCATTCGTTGGATCTTCATCAGGAGTTTGGTGACCTGATCTCTGTTGTTTCAGATCTTTGTTGTTCAGCAGGTGAAATCTCCCTCCACACTCCTCTGTCAGTTTGGACAGCTCTGCGTTTTGTCTTATTAGTTGATCAAGAGATTTATTCTGAAGTTCGTCTCCATGTGTGAAGAGAACACATGTGTGTTTCAATGCCTTCTCTCCAAACATCTGCTTGAATAAGAACACAGTATCCGCGTCTTGCTGAGTGAAAGTGTGTAAAGGGAGCACCAGAAGGATCACATGGATTCCCGGAGCGCACATGTTCAGTCCTTTCTTTAACTCCACACTCAGATCAATGTCAGATGAATTAAAGAAGTTTGGAGTGTCCAGTACAGTAATTCTTCTGTTTGACACTTCAGCCGTGTGTGTTTGGCATCTGTCAGTGATGGAGGTCAGGCTCCGACTGGATTGAAACACATTTTCACCCTGGATAGTGTTTCCAGAAGCGCTCACTCCTGAACCGGTTTTACCGATCAGCAGAATCCGAAGATCAGTTCGCTGCATCACTGAAAAACACAAGACATATTGCGTATTTATAGGTATTATTCTTTGTAAAGTTTAAGCTTTGTTAATTCTTAAAACAGCTTTAAAAATGAACAGCAATATTCAGTATGTTAGTAGGGGGCACAAACTAACGCGGGGTTAGTTGTAACACACATGGTTTAAATACTTCCACACACGCCAGCATGAAGAAACTTAGCGTATTACTAGATGCCATATTGACAATATATAGAGAAAAATTGTGCCAAAATTCAAAAATCTTTGGGAGATATCACTGAACATTTATTTAACAAATTTTTCATCTTTTTTTTGTGTGTTTATTTAAAATTAGACAAATCTGATAATATTTTAATCTAAAATCTGTTGTTTAGCAGGTTGGGTAGTTCTTTAATGCTTCACTAACTATCAGAACACACTAACCAGGTTTAATTTCCAGCTGCGCAGATAGAGTTTGTTGTAACACTGCCGTACAATGTGCCCCACTATTAGGACTATAGCCTACTATTCACAGTAACGATACAACTGGCATAATCAACTATGAATTTCTGTTGAGAAACTATGAAAAAAAACAGTGAATAAAGACTGAGAGGAAGAACCTGAACATCCAGAAAATATTATTTCAATAAATGTTCAGCATTTGTACTGGCTCATCTATTTGTCTTGTGTTCTGTGAGAGCTGTGAGTGGAGGGAGTGTTGAGTTCAGCTCTGTGTTTTTCTGAATGTCTGGATATATTTCTTCATCTGTTTGCCTGTATTGTTTTGACCAGCGCTGTATAGCTGTGTTCACTGTCAAACTACAAAGTTATATAAATTTGAATTTCTAAAAAAAAATTATATTATTTTATATGAAAAAAATAATTAGGCCTACTGTCTTTTATTGACAAAATATTTTAGTTTGTCATGTATAGTATTTTAGATCAGATAACATTTTAAGCTGTCATATGGTCATGTTACAATGTGCTCCATCTATGGGGCATGTTGTCACATTTCACTTCCCTTCTTTCTGGGTAGCAAAAAAGTATACACTGTATTAATGAAACAAAGCCACATATTTGTACCAGACATGTGCGAAATTAATGTGGAACTAAATAAATTCTCTGAACCCTAAGAAGATTTACACAAACTGAGAAAGTCAAAAAGCGTTAGGTTGTGCCCCGCGCTCCTCTATGTTCAGCCTCTCAGCTCGTCAGTATGCTGATGTTAGATATCGCGTATCGGACGCGTTAAAATAATAATAAAAAAGGCTAGGCTACTGATCAACTAATTTATACGAATTGCATTCTTATATAGAACACAGGTCGCTTACCGTTTGTTCAGTCTCGGTTGTTGGTCCAAAGAGGTTAATATGTGCAGCTGATTATGTTCAGGTTGTGGCAGCTGCACACTGGTGCTGCAAAATGGTTTTCAGTGGCTTCATCAAAATGGCGTCATACTTTCACTTTCGATTGACCCGCCCCACTTCTGAACTCCACAGCTCCATTATTTTTGTTCAAGTTATGTTTTTTTCCCCCAAGCCTACAGTTTTTAGCACAGCAAAATCGACGGTAAAATAAGACGTGAATAACACACGTTCACTAATGCTGTATCTACTCACAAGTGAATGTGTGTTATTTATGTCTGTCTAGTAATAGGAGAAATCAGGGTTCACGTATTTTTGAGTCTCAACCAGTCGACACTGAAAATTATTCACTCTTTCTACACAACAGAGACATCTGCTGGTCAAACGCGGAAAGCGACATAGGGATAATGCAAAGACGACGAGTAGGGTGAAGCTGCAGGCCCGGAGGCCCAACTGCACACTCAGACCTGCACGCTCAGACCTGCACTCCCAGAACTATCGCTTTTTCAGACAGTGCCACCTGCTGCTCGGATGAACTTTTTTTTCTTTTTTTTTTTGTAGCATGTGTAACCGTAATAATGTCCAACATTATAAAACTGCTAGCAAGTAGCAACATCGGACAAGTGAGTAAGGTTATTAATTTTATTAAAGTGATTCCTGAAAATTACCAGGTTTTATGGCATAAATCAATGAGACATCTTATTCCACCAACAAATGAATAGACTGATCAAACTGATCATTTGATCAAAATTAGTGCTGAAAGGTAGCATTATTTTATAATATTTACAGCCTGCTCTTATTTTCTGTGTCATTGTTCCATTCTGGGATGCTTAATATGTTTTCTAACAAAATAAAAACGTTAAAGTAAAAATGTTAAAATAAATACATTATATAATACATTATTATGTGTAACATATTTTAGTACTATGTAGGTCTACTGTACGTATAGCTGTATTAACTACTATTATTTCATACTAATATTACTACTACATTTGCTATTAGTAGTAGTAGTATGTGTAGGAAAAATAATATTGCACATTCTTTCATTGTACTTACAATCAAGTGCTACCACAGACAATAACAGTGTAACAATTAGAAATAAGTTCTGTAATAATTACAAATACGATCTTTGGAATAAAATGCGGCCTTGGGTTTATTTTCATGAAATATCAAGTAATCTGCGTAGAATTGACAATATAAGCTCTGCTGGGTTGTCTACATAATTTGTGTGTGACTTGTGTATTTTTTCTCAGATGGATATTACAATTCAAAAAGGGGGGTCTCTGCCAGATCTAAAACAGTGCACAAAATGCTGCAGCCATTTCCAATGTCCTTTTTGTGATGCCTCAGTTTTTCAACCAGCACGGCTGGCAAAAGTGCAAACTCATCTGCAGGCACATTTCAATAGATCGGTCCAGCATTAAGGTAATATTTGCATGTGTACATCTTATTATAGTGAAAAATTGTAACATGTTTGAACATGAGCATGTTTATGTTCTTCAGTGTGTGTATGTTTTGTTTTATTTTATTAATTGGTTTATTTGTACAGGCCATCAATGATGCCCTTTGCGAGCTGCAGGGCCTTTCTTGGCAGGAGGCTGAAGAGATGTTCCTACAAGGCCCCACTTATCACTCAAGGTATGTTTTAAATTTTTTGTTTGTACACAGACTGTTGGATTTTTGTGTTACACAACATTTATGACAACAGAATTTATCTTTTCTTTTAGTGAAGTTGGGGAATTTGACCGAAGAATTGCTCAAGAAATGAAAAATCTCCCCAACAAGAATGTTTATTTTATTTGATGTTGTTTAATATGCATATTAGAATGATTTCTGAAGGATCATGTGACACTGAAGACTGGAGTAATGATGCTGAAAATTCAGCTTTGATCACAGGAATAAATTACTTTGTCAAATATATTAAAATATACACAGCTATTTTAAATTGTAAAAATTTCACAATATTACTTTTTTTACTGTATTTTTAATTAAATAAATGTAGCCTTGGTGAGCAGACGAAACTTCTTTTAAAAACATTAAAAATCTTAGTGGTTCCAAACTTTTGAACTGTACTGTACATTATTAACCCAATTTTTTTTTTTTTTTTTTCACCGTTTTTCTCTGCATTGTTTACAGCTCGATGAGTTGTTGGACCTCATGAAAAGAATACAAAAATAAGTTTGGTGTGAAATGACTACGAGCACTATCATTTATTGTATGTAAATATAGAGTTAATGTTCATTCCCTAACTCTATACTGAAGAATGTGATAAATCCTTAAGAATTAGGAAAACAATAAAATGGCTATGAAAATATTTAAGTAACTGAACAATTTCTATTTACAAATACAATTAATAAAAATAAATGTTAATAAATAAATAAACTCAATGCAT
Source organism: Culter alburnus (assembly GCA_028476615.1). Lineage (NCBI taxonomy): Eukaryota > Metazoa > Chordata > Actinopteri > Cypriniformes > Xenocyprididae > Culter > Culter alburnus. The sequence goes on from JAOTNS010000013.1 coordinate 44,549, forward strand.
TAAATCATAACCTAGTATGTGTAACATTTTATATAATAATGAATTCAGTCATAGCGTAATATTCTCTAGTAGAAAAATAGTATAAGTTGCAATCTATAAGCAGTTGAATTCAGATTAGGTAATATCTAATCAGGTTAAATAACCTTCCGAACAGCAGGTGGCACTGTCTGAAAAAAGCGATAGTTCTGGGAGTGCAGGTCTGAGCGTGCAGGTCTGAGAGTGCAGTTGGGCCTCCGGGCCTGCAGCTTTATAATGTTGAAGACGACTACTAAAAAAATGTAGCCTATTTGCTTCTTTACTACAGGTTTTACCCACCTGTACAGATCAAACTGTTGCCTGGGCCTAAGGAAGGTTCATGAATCACATCATGAGGTTTGAACAATCTTTCACTGTCAAGAGCTTCATTAACCTTCGATTTTGCTACTTTTTAGTCAAACCTAACTTTGTGTCCTCATCACTACTCTGTATTTCAAGATATTTTGGCCAGGGGCGGAGCCAGACATTGTAAACATTCGGGGCTTAGCCCAAATCTATATTTGTCCAAAGAAAATTTAATTTTCTACAGCTTTACTGACATGAAAGGAGCTTTTGTTGTCGTATTCTTGTTCAGAAAATGTACATTATTTGACACTGTAATTTGTAAAACTTTTGTTGGATGTACCTCCTCTAGGGGGGTCCGGGGGCATGCACTTTTGTTTCTCTGGCTTTCTGTTTATGGACTGTTTTTGTGGAGTTTGACCTTTGCCTGTGTCTTGGATTATGTGCTTGGATTACCCATTAAATGCTGCAACTGGATCCTAACATCTTGTTCTTGTGTGCACCGTGACAGAACAAACCACCAATGCAAGGATCCAGCAGCAAGAGTGTCCGGCCACCGACCAACACCAGGGGAGGTCGGAGCAATCCCCAGGGTTTGGCTGAGCTTCGGCAGAGGGGTATGGAGGTGCGGAAATTCACCCAACGGTTTTGGTCGCGAGCAGAGAGATTTAATCTCCCCGATTTGGTCCTTAGAGACATGTTTAATCAATGTCTTGATGACCCCCTGCCGCAATGGGAGATGGAGTTTGTGGGGAATTTAAGTTCCTGGAATTTCTCCAACTACCTGTATCTGCGTGGGAATTGGCAGATACGGATACCTCCAGCACCTGCTCCAGTCCATCAGTTCGCTCCAGCACCCGCTCCAGTCCATCAATCCGCTCAAGTCTGGGAATCCTCTCCAGCCCGTGAGCCCGCACCAGCCAGCAAGTCCACTCCAAAACCAGCTCCAGCCCGTGAGTCCGCTCCAGAGGCCTCAGAGGAGGTGGGCACTGAGTCTCCGCTTCCCACATCTAAAAAGAGGAAGAGGAAGGCTTCCATCCCTCAAGACCCGGAGGCCTCCCCAGAGCCTCCAGCCAGTGAGTCCGCTCCAGTGAGTCCGCTCCAGCCAGTGAGTCCACTCCAGAGCCCGCTCCAGCCAGTGAGCCCGCTCCTGAGCAGCCTGCTCTCCTGGTTAGTCCTGTCTTGGCCCAGAGGGCTGTGCTCACTTTTTATGTTTTGGCTGTCCTGCGTGCGCTGAGGATGAACTCGAGCTCTATGGACCTTGGAGCAGTCTGCCAGCCCGAGCCCGCTGTCGTCCCAGAGCAGCCCGCTGTCGTCCCAGAGCAGCCCGCAGAGCAGCAGCGCCGCCCGCTGATCTTCCCTGATCGCCACGGCCGTCACCGAGCTGCCTGCTCTCCCTGATACGGCCACGGAGCACCCTTGGCCAGCCCTGTTGCCACCGCCCAGGTCGTCTGTCCTGCCGCCACCATCCAAGCCTTCTGCCCTGCCGTCGTCGCCCAGGTTTTCTGCCCTGCTGCCACTGCCCCGGCCGTCTGAACCGCTGGAACCCGCCTGGTCAGTTCCTCCAGCACCGCCCTGGCAATCAGTCAGGACTCCAGACCCTCGGGAATCCGCCTGGTCAGTTCCTCCAGTGCCGCCCTGGCATTCAGCCAGGACCCCGATCTTCTTAGAGCCCCCGTGGTCTGTTCCTCCTGCTCCCCCCCTGGCCTTCGGTTGGGGGCTCTGGTCCTGGCCCGCCGTCCCTCCCCCTGGTCCTCCTCCAGTCCACCTCCCTCCTGAGAGTTGTTTTTGTTTTTTGTTTTTTTTTCATGGAGTGTCTGGTAGCCGCTCCGTAAGGAGGGGGTACTGTCATGATCATGAGCTGGAGTGCCCCATTTAGCCACCAGAGGGCACTCCAACATGGACTCTTAATTCACTGTTTTGGACTTCATTTCCCATACTCACCTCCTGGACTCGTTATCCCATGTCATTGCACCCAGCTGTTTTGTGTTTGCTCATTAGTTCTGTCTATTTAGTCTCAGTTGTTTCTGCCTTTGTTGGTGGTTTGTTTAATTTGTTACGTGCACTTTTGTTTCTCTGGCTTTCTGTTTATGGACTGTTTTTGTGGAGTTTGACCTTTGCCTGTGTCTTGGATTACGCGCTTGGATTACCCATTAAATGCTGCAACTGGATCCTAACATCTTGTTCTTGTGTGCACCGTGACAGAAAGCGCTGCCGGTGTATGGGCGGATAGCCCATAGGCTACCGACAGCAAAGAAATGTATTCTATAGGCTAGATTATTTTTAAGGTCTATTTTTACAGGCTGTATGCAGTATATGCAAAGCCAAAGCGCAATGAAATAAAGCAACTTATGATTTCGGGGGTTTACACAGGCTATTGTCCAGTTTCATATTTGCTCAGTGACAGTCATTACATTCGGGGCTTGACTCAAAACATTCGGGGCTAAAGCCCCGGCAAAATCGGCTGGCGCCGCCCTGTGGCTTATCATAAGTCATCATAAAAGCAGAAATCTACATCTTCATCAGCCCAAAGTGACTAAATCTACAATATATAAGCCATAAGTGACACAAGCCTTTCATATGATAATCATTTACAGAGAGTTCAACTGCTGGTGGATGAAATGGGGAAAAAATGAGGTGAACTTTATCTCAGTGTCTTTCAAATAATATTTGATCATATTTAACACACAAAGGTTAAAATGAGGCCCTTTATCAGAAAATATGTGATCAGTGAAGTTTCACACTAAAACTGATGATGATCTTTGATGTAATCATGTTATATAGGTGATATAATTGTCCCACAAAACATTTTTATTAAATGTCAGTATAGTTTCAATCAGACTTTTCTTATATAAAGGTAAATCTCAAGTCATCATTTATAATCATGTAAGAAAAATGGCTGTTCTCTGTTATTTCACAGGAATTCAACATCTGCTGTGTTATCTTGGATTTAGTAAATTTCCATTCTGACCTCTTTTCTGTTCTGGTGGGTGGAGCTGATGACATCTGATGAGTTTATAAATCTGGGATCATTCAAAAACTGAAACTAAACTCACACAGTTACACACTTTCAAGTGTCAGAAGATCAGCATTGCAGTGAGTATTTTTACATCTTTACACTTTAATAGCAGCTTTAACATGGTTGTTTGATGTTGTTGTCTTCTTTCTAGTAAGCGTGTTATAAAAATAAGACAGGGAGTGTGATTGATGTGATAATTATGCAGTTGAACTAAACAGTGTAGCTGAATGAGGGGATTTCCTGTCATTATGAAACTGAAAGTGTCTATAATGGGTATGGAGGCTGAGGAAGATTTTCTCAGAGCTGCTGGAACAAAAGATGAACAAAAATGACTGCAGTTTAGTGTTCAAAATCTGAGAACTGAGTATTTTATTATGATTTTCTGTGTAAACATGACTTAATTTTCGCTGAAGTTATTCCTTTTACCAGCTTCAAGCTTTATACCTGTGGATATGCAAACATTTCAGTAGATCTGACAGCATTTCCTGTAATGTGAATAATGCTGTCAGTTATTTGCATGTTAAAGAATATCCAGATAAAATCACACCATGATAAAATCAGCTGGAAATTTCTTGTCTGGAGATCCAACAGCACAAAAACAGAAAATATGAAGCTCTGCAATGTTTTTATTTATTTGTGTTTAGTTTTTGAATAGAAAGTAATGAAGTGAAAGGGAGCTTGAGGGTTCCTCTATTTCACATATTTCTGTTCACAGGATAAAACTGTGCAAAATTAAAATAATGAAGATTTGCTGTTTTTACAGGTCTTGCAGCTCAGCTACAAACAGAACGACAGCAGACAATGGTATAAAAATTCAGACATTTTTCATTATAGAAAAAAAAAATGTTATGATTATAATACTTTATTATGAATGTGTCTGATAATCTCACACAGGCAGATAATCTGCGTCAGAGGAGGAATAATGCAGGTAAATCGTGTAATGACCACAGACACACACAACATGATCACACATGATATATAAAAAATATCCAGATTGATGTTCTGAACCTTTTGTCTCTTTCTGAGTTTTTCTCTCTTCCTGTTGGAACATGTAGAAGCTCCATTGGAGAACAATGGCAACATTAATGTTGTCCTTCTGGGGAAAACCGGAGTTGGGAAAAGTTCTGCAGGAAACACCATTCTGGGAGAGAACAGATTCAGATGTGGACGAAGTCTGTCTGCTGTTACAGATATATCTAGTGTAGAGAAAGCAGTGATTAATGGCAGATCTGTGTCTGTCATCGACACTCCTGGATTTTTTTGTACTAACCTTTCAAAAGAGCAGCTCTCGAGGGAGTTTGCGAGAAGTGTGTATCTGTCTGCTCCAGGAGTTCATGCGTTTTTATTGGTTCACAGTACAGGAGGAAGAGATTCTGAAACAAGTGCAGAAGGTTTATGGTAAAGAAGCTGAAGCATGTTATTATTCTCTTCACGTACGGAGATGAATGTGACCGAGAGAATATACAGGCAGAGATCGATGGGAATGAAGTTGTCAAAAGAGTCGTAAAGAAATGTCAGAATTATCATGTGATCAACAACAGAGATCTGACTGACCGACAGCAGGTCAATGATCTACTGCTGAAGATTGACACGATGATAGAGTGGAATCAAGGGTTCTACACTAATGAGATGTACGATTTGGCACAAATGACCACATGGGAAAAATTCTGGAAATTTGTTCAGGATGTTTGTGATGCTATAGTTGCATTTTTCCTGAACCTGCGTAACAGATTTGATAATAGCTCGATACGAAGACTGAGGCAATATACGAAAGTTTGTACATAATCAAAATAAGAATTCATTCTTTGCTTTTGATTTATTGCATAATACCCAATTAAATAAAACCTAAATGTGGGACACCCTGCTCTGTTTATGAGGGAAAATTATGTATCGGAACAAAATGAAAATGTATAATTGATAACTGGCAGTCTCTGTGTGTGAATTGAAAGATATATTTTAGCTACATTGTACTTCCACACATTTTAAAAGATTGTTGTTTAATGTTAAAACAGATCATATTTGGTCCTCTAACAGTATGGAATACAAGATGCAATACTTTATGTAGTGCATTGTATATGTTTCATTTATTAAGAAGAGTCTTGTGTAAATATATACTTTCTAATGCAAAATATTGATTCTTACAACAAACATTTTATGTCTTAATGCATATTCACATGCTTATCCACAGTATTTGCCTATTTAAAATGATAGAATATTGCTTTATTGTATGTGCTTTACTGTAAAAATGTCTGAAATATGAAATAACTTTGTCAGAAGGTTACAGAACATCTTCTGCTCTGTTGCTGTGGGCTGTTGCTTGTAGTTTTTTATGCTTAGTGGTTTTTAAGTGGAATATATTTACTTATATCTGACATATTATTCAGAGTGTTTGATATTTTTAATGCAGATTGTACCGATATGTTAACGGAATTCATGACACTTATTCCAACCTGACAGAAACTGATAAATGTACGGTTGTCATGTATGCAAGAAATAGGTTCAAATAAAGTTACAGGACAATAAGGTCTTGTTGGAGTTTATTGCAGATTTTATACTAAAACACTTTTGAAGTAGAAAAAAAAATTGTTTTAAAAACTTTTTTGTAAAAAGTAATCTTTGTAGCTATTATTTACAACTTTGATTTTTTTTTACAGTATACAATCACTCTAAAACTATGAAATGTAATAATGCATTTACTTTAATTAACACACATTTACAAATTCATTATAATTTATTTGTTATATTATTAGTAACAATGATATTGCTCCTGGGGCCCGTTCTTCGTACGTTGCTTATTACATCCGAGATCAAATGACACATCCAAGATGATATCATCGTGCTAATCATGATCCGGCTAATTGGGTTCTTCGAACACACCCGTTGTGTATGATTAGTATCGCTGGATTGAGTTATCTGAGATAATTGCGCGTTTCATGTGTTGGCTTAAAAGGGGATATGTATCGATAGTAGAAACATTGATCAGCAATGCAGCGATTGCTGGAGTCAAGACGGCAACGTAATGACATCATAATGAGAAAGACACCTGACGAAAAACTTGACGAATTTCTAGACATTATAAGGAAACAGCCAAGCGAATAAATGACAGAAGAAGGACATAAATGTTAGATAATGAAATGTGCACTATTTTTTTTTTTACATGATTACCCAATTATTTAGGCTATATTCACAATTACTATTATTTGTACATCCAATTTTTTATTTCAATGTTGTAATTAGCAACTAATTTACCTTGAAGCATATTTGACAGCATTAATTAAAGTTCTTAAGGGTCAAGATCAAGTTACTGCATCTCCTGCGCTTCATCAAGCCACTCCCATAATATATGTCGCGGTTCAAATGCACAATGCATGTATGGCATAGACATCTGTACATCATGTGTGTAAAACTCCAAAAAAATATTACGTAATTATTCCCTCACGAATGAATCTCTCACAGAGTAAAACTGTCGGTGTCTATATTATGACACTACACGGCATTATAGTGTTATTTGCAAATTTATTTTTAAATCATTATTATTGTCCCTGGTTTACATTAGGGTACTCTTGTGGGAAAGTAGCAGAGGCTGGGACAGACTTTAAACATCACCTCCGCTTAAAAAGATGCAATCTAATCCTGTTTACATGAAATAAGCCTGCTCCCGAGCAGGTTTGAGCTTACGGACCTGTTGCTATGACAGCAAGTCTAGGATGAGCTTCGAAGAACCAAACGATCCAAGATCATGCCAAATCGTCAACAATCAAATCCAGCTAACTGAGTTAGCGACGTACGAAGAACGGGCCCCTGGTGCTTAAATTAACAAAAATCAAAACCTTCTTGATAATAATGTTATTATTATTTTTTTTTCACCAACATGATCTAACAGTGTCAGATCATATCACAGGAAACTAAATAAGAAAAAGCATTTGAACAAGAAGATCAAGCTGTTTCTATAAAGGTCATTCATTTACTGAATCTAGGCCTGCGTGTTTATGTTTTTTTTGTTTGTTTTGTTTTGACCGCGCATGCGTACCGCTGTCACCTTCTTCATTAAGGACCGCTTAGTCAGTATCGAACTGAAAGAGTATCAAGAAAGCTACAAACTCTATATCACCTTTTAGCTTAGGATATTTTCTTTCAAATGAGACCATTTTCACTTTTCTGTGAGCTTTCGATAGGCTAAAGGTGCGTTCACATGGCCTCGTAATTCCTGTAGTTACGAGATTCTAGCTTGTAAAAAGCGTTCACGTCCTCGTAGAGCTCGTAATTACAGCTTGTAAGCTGGGAGTTTTCTGAAAGCTCCCAGATATACCACGTGGCCGCGCTGTACCACCTGACAGCTGTAGATTCATTTAGGCCTTGACAGTGCTGCCATGGAAACGCATAATTCCCAGTTCAAGGACCAAAAGGACGTGAACAGCTCCGAATATAACGTCACGTGTTGTCATTTCAAGATTCCGGTAAATACGAGGTGACGTGAACGCAGCTTAACTGTTTTGTCGCGGATGTGAACAGGAAATGCGCTCTCGAAGAAACACGCGATCTCCAAACAATCGATTAAAGCGTGCTAACGTTTTCTGAGGACATGTCGATGGCATATACCTAAATCATGCCCGAGAGTTAGCGTTCGTAGAGACATGTCAATCAAGCCAACCGTCCATTCAGAAACCGAGAAATTTGACACAGGCTGATGATCTCTCTTACATTCAGTTCCGGTTGATTTCGATAATCCCATCTGATCTACCAACGGAAAAGCATCGATAAAAGAGATATTTGAAAGCGAAACTAAAGTATTGCCTCGGCTGCATTACTGCATTTACAATGCTTACACTCATTTTTGATTGTATTATTATTATTTGACCAATAAATAAATAAATAAATAAAATAAAAAATAGTCAAAACTATACGTTTGGGATATGGCAAGGCCATACTGCACAGCTGTCTGTTTAAGTATATACTATATATAAATAACATATAGCCTATAATAGCAGGTCAATGATCTACTGCTGAAGATTGAAACAATGATAGAGTGGAGTCAAGGATACTACACCAATGAGATGTACGAACTGGCACAAATGTGGCCATGGGAAAAATTCTGGAAAATGCTTAAGGACTTTTCTAATGCATTTTTCCAGAACCGAGTAAAGATTTGGATTATTTTGATTATAATCAAAATAAGAATCCATTCTTTGCTTTTGATTTAATAATCAAATAATCAACCTGATTAAATAAAACCTAAATGTAGGACAGCCTGCTCTGTTTATGAGGAAAAAATATGTATCGGAACAAAAGAAAAAAAAGAATTGATGTAATAGAACAAGTCTCCGAGTGTGTCGTTATATTTTAACTGCATTTTACTTCCACACGTTTGACAAGATGACTGTTAAATGTTAAAACAGATGTTTGGTCCTCTAACAGTATGGAATACAAGATTTACTCCTTTATATTTACATATTTACATGTTTCATTCATTTAGAAGCATCTTGTAAATATATTTTAACTAAAATATTGAATCATAGCTGACATTTCATGCCTTAAATTCATATTCAACAGGCACCTTTCTGCTCATTTATTATGCGATATATCACAACATTTAAAATTTTGCCTATTAAGAAAATAAGAAATAGTTTCAGAATAAGAATAGAATAGTTTTAGAATAAGACAATGTTTGCTTATATGCTTATATAAATATGATTTAACTTTGTCAAAGGTTGCAGCCAGGAGATCCTCTGCTCGTACTGTGGTTTTGTGCTCATAGTTTCTTGATGATTAGTGGACATTTTATTCAGAATGTATCTTTAGTATGTTTATGGACATATTATACCTATTCATATCTGACATATACTGACAAATGTATAACATCTGCTTAATAAACTCTGAAAAGACCTTATTTTCATGTTTCTTTATTTTAACCTATTTTAGTTTATTTAGAAACATTTTTTCACTCAGAAATTCCAAGTACAAACTACAAAAGTAACACATTGAGTTAAATGTGAAAATTTTAAGTAGACAGTTTGAAATAGTGGTCTATTTTTTATCAGAGATTTTATCAAAAATATCTTAATTTGTGTTCTGAAGATGAACGAAGGCCTAATGGGTGTGGAACGACATGAGGGTGAGAAATTAATGACATAATTTTCATTTTTGGGTGAACTAACCCTTAAATAAGGGGATATAGGTTTTTTTCCCCATAAATGTGTATATTAGACATTCTAGTCCACACTCCATACCAGTTGGAATGCAGTAAGTTGTTTGCCAACCTCCAATAACCCCAAGTAGAAGAAAGGATGGATAGTGTGGTATTCACATGATTAAGATTGGGACATTGTGCTCTGAATTTTGGGCTGGCAATGGTTGGCAAGAATCTAGATGGCAGATGTTTGTGTGAGAGTTGAATCAGTGAAGCATGTAGTAATCGAGTGTGTAATTCATCGTGATGCAAAAATCCACATATTTTCTGGTCAGTTGGAGTCTGGAGTCTCATCAATATCTTTGAAATCATTTATTGAAAATAAGGATTATGAGACAACAAAGATTGTTATAAACTTTTTACTTCATACTCATACTGGGCTTTTTTTGAGGGTTTAATATATAAGATGGAGTTCTTCGGATGACCTGAGGGGGGCAGCAATACGTTTTTGAAGCGTCTAAGCTGCCGCAAAATTTACACAGAAGAAGAAGAAGAAAGACGAAGAAGAATACAACTACGCAGTTATCGGTTTGCATTATGGCGTCCTCGAGCCCGACAAAAGGTAACTTTTTTTTTTTTAAGATTATTTTTGATCAAGATAATTATACTGACAATAATATGTGCTTATAGGACACACACGTGTCTTTCTTTACCACAGAACCTTCGCACTGTTTTACTTTCGATTTAGACCGCACGATTGTGTTCACGTCAAAACAGAAAACTTTATCTAAATATATTATGAGCATCACAGCACGTAAAAATAAAGAACGCAAGTACAAAAAAAAGAAAAAAAAAGAAAAAAAAGTACGGTGTAAAAAGTTGACCAGCTTTAAATCTGGCCTTACCACCTGATTAAGCGCCTAATAGTACCCATTTATTGGAGAACTCAATCGCGCATCTTCTCTAAACCACATTCCTTGTATTTATTTTATATAAATACATATATGGGTATGAATAAAGTGGTGTCAAATGAGGAAGCACATTTTTTATTTATTTATGAATCAATGTAAATTCATGCATTACTCTTAACGTTGACACATCTTCCTTGTTAAATGAACATTACTTTACATCAAAAAAGAAAGAAAAAACAAAACACATTCTATTTTGTAATTTACATTAACAATGTGTTGTAATAATGTTGTATTTATCAAAACCAAGTAAATCTCATCAAGTTAGTGTTTTAAGCATATTCATTCCAAATAATAACTAAAGGCAATAATAATTTAAAACAATATATTTATTTGTGTATTGATGTTTTTCTTTTTGATTGTCTCTAGGCTATTTTGGATCATCAGTCATGCTACTAAATAACATCTGTCACAGTCATGAAGATGTATTTTTAATCTCATCAATCTGATTGCAGTCATCAAGCTTTCAGTCCATTTAGAGTTTGATTTTGATGTGACATAAAGTGGTGATCTAACTGGGTTATCTGTTTACTTACTTTTCAATTAGTCTTCCACTGACGGCATCATTGTTCAGAGTCAAACTGACGCGCGGAACGCGTAATGTCAACAAGAGGCGGATTAATCGCACAAACCAATCATCCAATCATAACCAATTACATCCAATCATAGCGCGATGGAGACATTGCCTCCTCTACACATTGACATTACCCCATTCATTCTCAATTACCCCCACAAAACCCACCGCACGCTGGGGGTCTAATGATTTTCTATGAGAGCAAAGGGAGGCATGACTCCAGACTGTAAAGCATGAGTCTTGCTGTAACTTCAACTGTTGGGCAGTGTTCCTTTAGAAATACAAGTGGCTTGCGCTCTTTTTAATCTGTGAAATGACTTGTCTTAACCCACTGCGCAATGTGACATCGGAGTGACGTCTTTTTCATGTAATTTTTGGACGTCCAAATTCGGTCCATTGAAGGGGTTGTTTTGTGGCGACAGGCAACGTCTTTTTTCAACGTCTTTAGTACGTCTAATGTTGACGTCCGTGACGTCCGTGTAAGGGCTATTTGTAGTCCAAATGTGGTCGTTTGTGGATGTCTTTTCAAGATCAAACTTAGACTTATTTTGGATGTCATTTTTATAACTTCTATAACTGTGGTCCCATGTTTCCAGAGGGTGGAGGACATGCCAGTTAAGTTATACAAATACAAATAAATCAATACTGGATGTCACCAATGAATCTGACCATTTCACAAAGAGAAAACACAACCATTATGACTGTGCTTCCCAAAGCATTGTAAACCTAAATTGATAACCTTTGGTTCACATCACTATTGGGAAACACAGCTCAGATCATAGTTTCTCTGACCATAACAAATGTGCGAGATAAATTAATGTTAATAAATAGAGTCAAGAGCCCAGCTAAAGGAAATGCTTTTCACCATCATGGTGACTTCAAACTAAACTTTCATTCAAACATTAACATCTAAACATCTGTTCATTCTCAGTAAGAACTTTTGTTGATGTATGACAGTTGATGTATGACAGATGTATCAAGATGACGTCCAAGTCGGGTCATGGTTGGACGTCCAAATAGTGGACCTAGTTTGGATGTCGAATAGATGTTCAGAAATGGTCATGGACCGACGGACCTAATATAGACACGATCTGCACGTCTATCCGACGTCCAATGTTTAGTGGGAAAGGGACTTCGGTTTTAATACATAAATACGAGTACATATTATTGGAGGCTGAATAAAATAAAATATTTTTCTACAATCACATATAAACATAAAAATAGGTATTTTGTTAGTCACATCATTAAGGATACAAAGAAGGTCTGCACTCTAAAAAGACTTTAATTGAAGTACACAGGAGATAAATAAACAAATGTTTCAGCTCTTTGCCTTCGTCAGTGACACTTATTAGCTGGGAGAGCCCGGTGAACGCTTTAATTAGTCACATTATTAACCTCGTTAACGAGAAAATGTCCATAAATTGTAGTTCCTTAGGCTACGTTTACACGTGGGCGGCTATTTTCATAAACGGACATTTCAACCTGTCCGGTTTCAAAAATAACATCGTGCACACATGTCAGTTTTCAGAAAAGTGTTCATTTACACGTACCCGTGTATATATGACGTCAAGAGTGTAACGAGAAGCTCAAGCCCACGTAAGCCAATCAGAATCCCGAAAAATAATCCCGAATTCCACTAGAAGTGATTCGAAGTGAACGTGCAAACGAAGATTTTCAAAATCTCCACTCTGGCCGGAGTTTTTAGAAGGACTCATTTTCAGAGGCGAATTCTCTGTTTGCGTGTAAACGAAGGGTGTAAACGAAGGGCGCAAACGAAGGGAAATGTCTCCGTTTTTCAAAATAACCATGTACGGGGCCTAAAAACTCCGGCCAGAGTGGAGATTTTTGAAAATCTTCGTTTTCACGTTTGCATGTAAACTGAGACAAACGGGTGTTTAGGCAGCCAACGTCACAGTATGCGCCAGAGCTCGCACCTATGTCAAAAGTGCGACCTATGTTTACATGTGATCATGGAAGCGTTTAGAGTAGCAGTTGCATTTATGTTGGTGCAAACTCTTCTCGTGTGTTTGCATTTGCAAATACAGCTGCTCCATTATGTTGAGGACCAGAGATGAATGAGTGCTCGGAAATCAGCAATTTTGCAACAACTTCGAATCACTTCAAGAGGAATTAGGGATTTTTTTTCGGGATTCTGATTGGCTTACGTGGGCTTGAGGTGCTCGTTACACTCTTGACGTCATATATACACGGGTACGTGTAAATGAACACTTTTCTGAAAACTGACGATGTTATTTTTGAAACCGGAGAGGTTGAAATGTCCGTTTATGAAAATAGCCGCCCACGTGTAAATGTATAGCCTTAGAAAGACTCGTTTTCAGAGGCGAATTCTCCGTTTGCGTGTAAACGAAGGGCGCAAACGAAGGGAAATGTCTCCGTTTTTCAAAATAACCATGTACAGTTGTGGCCAGAATTATTAGACCCCTTCAAAAATATGATCAAAGATGACTCTAAAAATAAATCTGCATTGTTTATCCTTTTGATCTTTAATTCATAAAATTAGCAAAAATCAAACCTTTCATTGAAGGAAAAGAATTGAAAGTGGGGGGAAAATAGAAAAATAGAAGAAGATTTATTTGGAGAAATAAATGTTTTTCTCCAAAACACGTTGGCCACAATTATTAGCACCCCTAGAATTTTTTATGAGTAAAATATCTCTGAAGTACATTCATATTTAAATTTTTTTAGCTCACCAGGGTGATCATGAACATGAAATTGTCCAGCCATGACTTCCTGTTCCACAGGAGTATAAACATGAAGAAACACAAATGCCAAATTCCCTTAATCATTCATCACAATGAGTAAAACCAAAGAATATAGTTCTGATGTGTAGCAAATGATTGTCGAGCTTCACAAAATAGAAAGTGGCTGTAAGAAAATAGCTGAAGCATTGAAAATCCCCATTTCCACTATCAGGGAAATAATTGAGAAGTTCCAATCAACTAAACATGTTACAAATCTGCCTGGAAGAGGACGTGTGTCTAAATCATCCTAATGCACAGTGAGGATGAGAGTTTGAGTGGCCAAAGACTCTCCAAGGATCACAGCTGGAGAATTGCAGAGATTAGTTGATTCTTGAGTCTCAGAAAGAGACTTAAAAAAAATAGTCAAAAGCACCTACATCCCCACAAGATGTTTGGGGAGGGTTTCAAGAAAAATCCTCTGCTCTCATCCAGAAACAATCTCCAACATATTCAGTTGTCAGACAAGACTGGAACTTCAACGGGACCGGCTTCTATGGTCAGATAAAACTAAAAAAAGATCTTTTTGGGCAGCAACCCACCAGATGGGTTTGGTGCACACATGGATAAAAAGTGCCCCATGCCCACGGTTAAATATACTGCTGGATCTTTAATGTTGTGGGCCTATTTTTCTGATGGAGGTCCTGGACAACTTGTTCAGATATATCGTATCATGGATTCTATCAAATACTAACAGATAAAATCTAAACATGACCACTTGCTAGAAATCTTATAATGGGCTGTGGTTGGATCATCCGTCGGGACAATGATCCAAAACAAACATCAAAACCAGCACAAAAAGTGTCACTGAGCACAAAATGAAGCTTCTGACATGGCCATCCCAGTTCCCTGACATGAACCCTAAAGAAAATGAGTGGAGTGAACTGAAGAGAAGAAGCACCAACATGGAGCTGGGAATCTGAAGGATCTGGAGAGATTCTGCATGAAGGAATGGTCTCTGATCTCTTGTCAGGTGTTCTCCAAACTCATCAGGCATTATAGAAGAAGACTCAGAGCTGTTATCTTGGCAAAAGGAGGTTGCAAAAAATAATAAAAAGGGTGCTAATAATTGTGGGCAACGTGTTTTGGAGAAAAACATTTATTTCATAATGTTATTCCCCCCCCACTTTCAATTCTTTTCCTTCAATGAAAGGTTAGATTTTTGCTAATTTTATAAATTAAAGATCAAAAGGATAAACAATGCAGATTTATTTTTACAGTCATCTTTGATCATATTTATGAAGGGGTCTAATAATTCTGGCCACAACTGTACGTGTAAACGGGGCCTTAATTCTCATAGCAACCCTATGGATGCCTAAACTAGATTAAATGTTTAGCTTAATTGTAGCATAAGGTTTCTCTGGACAAAAGTGTCAGTGCATACATGTAATATAATCAGTGAATCAAACATGGGGGGAAAAAAAATAAATTAATATACACAAATTGTATTTTAATGGATTGAACATAATTTTTGTTGAATTAAGAAGCTAATTACAAACAGTTTTAGCTGTTTTGCTAAAATGTATAATGAGAGACTAAATGCATGCAAATAGGTTTAAACCTATTTAATATATTTTTTTTTTTTTGCTTATTAAACCTATTCAAAATTTAAAAGTTCATTATATTACAGATTTTTGTTCCATATCTTGTGCGTTTGTATCATATGGACCTGAATAAACTAAATAAATGTGAACAAAAGTCAGATCATTTGATGAACACTTTTTGTCTGTACATATGGTATTTTTAAGTATAATAGTGAACTACTATATATTGCACCTTTATATCTTAATCTTTACTTAACCTGCTTTGTCTTCATGCCTAATATTTATTATCTTTATTTCTTTGATTCATTTTATAATTTCAAAATAAAAAATAATACATCAGATAGACAGTCTAAATACAAGTTTCCATATCCTTAAATTTTCCCAATACATGTTTGATTTAAAAACAAAAACTACATTAAAGTTTGATGATATGATACAAAACAAACATCTAGTATTAACTGAATGTGTACTCATTTTGTAGGTAGAAGGGGAAGCATTGAGTTACAGCCTCCAGATTGTAAGTATAAAAATACACAAATATTTACAATATATTCATTGTTTGCTTTATGATTTTGAAACAATACACTTTACAGCAGGGGTCGGGAATTAAGTTTGGCATCGGGCCAAAAAAAAAAAAATTTGCTACTAGATGGCAGGCCAGAACATTGTCAAAGGAGACTTGAATAAGCCCATTAAAGGAACACTCCACTTTTTTTGAAAATAGGCTCATTTTCCAACTCCCCTAGAGTTAAACAGTTGAGTTTTACTGTTTTCGAATCCATTCAGCCGATCTCCGGGTCTGGCGGTACCACTTTTAGCACAGCTTAGCATAGTTCATTGAATCTGATTAGACCGTTAGCATCTCACTCAAAAATTTCCTATTTAAAACCAGACTCTTCTGTAGTTACATCGTGTACTAAGACTAATGGAAAATGAAAAGTTGTGATTTTCTAGGCTGATATGGCTAGGAACTATACTCTGATTCCGGTGTAATAATCAAGGAACTTTGCTGCCGTACCATGAGTGCAGCAGGCGCAATGATATTATGCAGCGCCTGTGACCCTCTGTTTGCACAGGAGCGTGCCTTGCATCCATGGAGACATTTGAGATGCTAACGGTCTAATCAGATTCAATGAACTATGCTAAGCTATACTAAAAGTGGTAGCGCCAGACCCGGAGATCGGCTGAATGGATTCGAAAATGGTAAAACTCAACTAGGGTTGTTCCGATTCCGATACTAGTATCGGAAATACCACCGATACCACAAAAATTTCTGGCATCGGTATCGGCGAGTATTTAAACTCACGTACCGATCCGATACCATTTCCTTAAACAATACCTGGTTGTGCCTGCTATCTTTGCTTAACGCAGCAAATCGGAAATCAATTCTTCTTCGCGGCTCAGAATGCAAACACAGGAAGTTGTGCTGCGTTGCCACAAGCAACCACTGTTTAGAGCAGCGGAGAAGTGAAAACGCGCTAGCAGTATGTCTGCTGTTTGGCAGTATTTCAGACCAGTAAAACGGCGACATGTCTCATATGCAATGCTGCAATTTCGAGTGGCACAAGTATTGGCAACTTTA
Organism: Culter alburnus; assembly: GCA_028476615.1. Taxonomy (NCBI): domain Eukaryota; kingdom Metazoa; phylum Chordata; class Actinopteri; order Cypriniformes; family Xenocyprididae; genus Culter; species Culter alburnus. Next base: position 61,440 of record JAOTNS010000013.1, read on the forward strand.
ACACAAATAACTTAATAAAGCATTTGAAGACGCGTCACCCCGCGCAACACGATGCTTACATAAAGGCTAATGCTGCGTTCACACCAGACGCGAATGAAGCGATAAGCGCGAGTGATTTACATGTTAAGTCAATGCAAAGACGCGAATTGACTCCCTGCGGCGCGATTCGCGTGAATGACGCGGTGCGAATTGAGCGATTCGGGCGTTTGACGCCCTTAAGATGGAGAAGGATGAGGCGTGCAGCTTCATTCAAACAAAGAGAAAAGTTTTCAAAAGACAAATAAAGATAACCGACAAAATTGTCGGGTTTATTGTTCTGGATGACCAGCTGCTGTCAGTCGTCGAAAACGTGAGATTTTTATTTAACAAAATTGTTTCTGGACTTCAAGTTTTAAAGAGATTATTTTCTTATATAGCCTAATTAACTTATATTCCTAGATTTATTTGTTGCACTGTTTTTATAGTTATATTGTAAAACTAATATACCTTTTTCAGTTTACAGTGTTAGATTTGTGGCTGCATTTGAAGTTCTTTTTCACTTAAAATAAATAAATAATAACTGACAAATGTATGTCAGATAATAAAAATACTCTAGTTCACTGTATGTTTTTGTTCTTGTTTTATTAAGGGAAAAGTCTGAAGCACACCATAAATAATTCTATCAATTCATACAGGGCTAGTAGTATATATATATATATACAGATACACACCCAGGTATCGGATCGGTACTCGGTATCGGCCGATACCCTGAGCTCAGGTATCGGAATCGGTATCGGGAATGGAAAAGGGGTATCGGAACATCTCTAAACTCAACTGTTTAACTCTAGGGGAGTTGGAAAAAATGAGCCTATTTTCAAAAAATGTTTCATGTTTGAGTCATGCTCTTAACAAACAATGTTTTATTTCCGCTTCCATATTGTGAATAATAAATGTGTATAATTTTAATTTGCTTGTTACACAATGGATCCTTAATTGTAATTTTTTGACGTAGCCTCACTCAGAATTATTCCTTGGCATCCTCACGCACTAAACTGCATGTTTTTTTTTTTTATTGTTTGCGTGCTGGAGGTACGCTATTACGTCGTCTGCAGAGTGATGTTAACTGGTGAGAGAAAATCAAGAGTCTAAAGAGGAAAGTTGACAGCAAAAATATACAAAGAAGAATGGAAAGACAACTATGCGTTTATCCTACCTGGTTTTGTGAATGCAAAGCTGGTGTGTCTTATCTGCAACAAAGTTGTCGCTGTTTGTAAAGAATATAATATTAGGGGCCATTTACATGTCACGTCTAAAAAGCGTGGAAAGTGTGCCCCCGCGCCTCTCTCCTCTTTTCCAAAGCACTTGCGCTCCTGTGTCAACTGTCGTTGCTGTGCAACTATGAACTGCCCTCTCCAGACATATCTACTTCAGAACCAGCCTCTATCAAAATAATCTGGCCGCAGGCAGGGGCCTGATATTTGCTGGCAGGCCAGTTTTGGCCTGCGGGCCACCTATTGCCGACCACTGCTTTACAGTAATATGCAATCTGTTTAATTTGTATGCACCTAATGTTATCCTTTTACTCTTGTTCAGTGTCTTTGAGAAGGATGGTGCTTGTGGGGAAAACAGGAGCAGGTAAAAGCTCCTCTGGAAACACAATCCTGGGCAGAAGAGTCTTCAAAGCTGCCAAAAGTGGCTCATCTGTTACTAAAGAGTGTGGGAAAGAGACCGGAGAAGTGGCTAGGAGAGAAATTACAGTGGTAGATACACCGGGTATGTTGGACACTGCTATTTCAGAGGAGGATCTTCTGAAGCAGAAGATCAGTAAGTGTATAAACATGACGGCACCTGGACCTCACGCCATCCTCCTGGTCATCAAAGTGGGTCCGTTTACTGAAGAAGAGAGAAACTCAGTGGAGAAGATCAGGGCTATTTTTGGAGAAGAAGCAGATAAACACACGATCATCCTCTTCACTCACGGCGATAAACTGACGGACCACACTATTGAGGAATACATCGATGAAGCTGGTGAAGACCTGAAAGAAGTCCTGAGTCGCTGTGGGAGAAGATATCACGTCTTCAATAATAAAGACATGGAGGATCGTAATCAAGTTGTGGAGCTCCTGGAGAAAGTGGATGCCATGGTCTCTGCTAATGGAGGTGAATTTTACACCAGTGACTTTTACCAGAAAGTGGATCTCATGCTGAAAACCTAAAGAAGAGGAACTGAAGAAGCTCTATGAGAAGAAACTACAAGAGAAAGAGAGAGAATTAGAGGCCAGATTTGCTGAAGAGAAGAAGAAACTACTGGAGAAAATAGAGGCACTAACAGCATCTGAGCAAGAGAAAGAAGAGAAGATCAAAGAGCTGAAACGACTGAATCAGAGTAAAGAGTGTAAAAAGATTGAGAACAAGCGATATTATGAAGAAAAGCTCAAAGAGGACAGACAGGAGGCAGAACTCACTCATATTTATGAGAGTAAAATGATGGAGATCTATACCAAGTTACAAAGCCTCGAACTTTAATCTCTTTTTTTTTTAAAGTCAAATTTTAATCACATTCCAGTTATATTTTCAGGCTTTTATTATAGGACGTATGCAGAGTTTGCATTTGTACTGTAAATCTCATTAAATACTTAAAAACCTTTAATACTTTGGAATACAACATTTTGAACTGAACCTAAAAAACTTCTTTGCAATGTTTATTTGCCAGAAACATTGTCGGAGTTTTATAGAATGATATGTGTTATGTATATCAAGACTCTCATTGATATCACGTGTTCCTGTTGTTTCCTATTCTGTAACTGGACCTAACAAGCTGTTAAGGAACATTTGCAAGCTGGAATGTGAAATCACCCAGTTAAATGCAAAAAGATCTATCCCATTTCAATGAACTGAAAGCTGAGATTGTGTTTCTTCAAGAAACTCATTTACGGCCACAAGATCATTCTAGACTTAATGGATAGGTAGGCCAGCAATTAGCCTAGTTGACGTCAAGCTTACAACATCATGGCAGAGCATTAAAGTTGACTAATATCCACCTACTTTTGCACAAAGGATCAGAGCAGGGGTACTCAACAGGTGGCATTAAATTTGTGGCCCACCCCATGCTAAATATGAGTTTTGTTGTTGTTTTGTTTTTTTTATAATCTGCATCCAAAATTAGTTTGAATATTACTTTGGTTTTTATGTGTAGCTACATTATAGCGTATGCATCAAGCACATTAGCACAAAGTGTTAAAAAGTGCTAAAAAGCCATGTGTAACATGGCATTACTATTGGTAATATATGTATATAATTTTTTTGTATGTACATGTATTTTTCACTACTATTTTATAAATACTTTTTATTTTTAATTTTATGTGATGTAAAAACTTTTTCTGTGGGGATGGGAGTCTTTGTATGTATTACCAAAATTATAATAAAATACTTTGACAAAAAAGTGACGTCTTAAATTATGTGAGAATATTTGATTTAGTAACATATTCCATAACAGAAAATCACAAGTCAGTTTTATGTTTGATTACTTCACATTATAACAGATAAAATAACACAAATGAAACATATTTTACACTTTTCATTTACAGCTTTATTCCTGGAGTGACAGCAACACTAAAACTTAGTCTTTTTTCAGGAAATACACAGGAATAATGGAAAAATGCAATGAGTATGTGGACAAATTTGCCAAACAAGCTGTTTTTATATACTTATATGTGACCCTGGACCACAAAACCAGTCATCAGTCGCACAGGTATATTTGTAGCAATAGCCAACAATACATTGTATAGTCAAAATTACAGATTTTTCTTTTATGCCAAAAATCTTTAGGATATTAAATAAAAATCATGTTTCATGAAGATATTTTGTAAATTACTGTAATTATCAAAACTTTTGTAAGTAAAATGCATTGCTAAGTATTTCATTTGGACAACGATGATTTTCACAATATTTTAATTTTTCTTTTCACCCACAGATTCCATATTTTCAAAAAAGTTGTATCTCGGCCAAATGCTGTCCTAACATACATCAAAGAAAAATATTATTATTCAGCTTTCAGATGATGTATAAATCTCAATTTAAAAAAAAAGAACTTTGTGACTGGTTTTGTGGTCCAGGGTCACATTTTTATATATTTATTATATACCATCAAAATAAAGTCTGTTCTGTGAAGAATAGGGGAGGGAATAGAAACATAAGATCATGACTAGATTAAGAATAGGACAGTAACTTCAATAGGGATGCACCCAATTTATTTTATTTATTTTTGTGATTACTGTCAGGTTTTAGAAACTGAGCATGTGCTTATTTTAAGGCAGTATGAAAAGAGAGGAAAAATGTCATGAATAATTATGAAAAGTGGGACAGGAATAAAAATACATGTGATGTATAAGGCAGATTGTTTAAAAAAAAAAAAAAAAAAAAAAAAAAAAAAAAAAATATATATATATATATATAATATAATATATATATATATAAAAAATTTGAAGTTAGCAGTAGTGCAAGGCTTTTTCATGGCTCTAAAGATCCTGAAACTGGAATAACAACAGCAGCAGTTTACATACCTTAATTCAAATTAAAAATATCAAAAATAATTTTTAGATCATATATCTGCTTTTACTACAGCGATAATAGCACTATTCCTATCTCTTCAATGGATAGAAGCACAACCAATAAGATCAGTAATTTGTACAGACATGATTGATCAATATGATTTAATATATAGCTGTATTAAATTTTTTCCCCTTCATTTTAATATTTTTTCTTACTGTTTTCTAACTTCTCAATCATTATGCGCTCCACCCTCCTATCCAGTAGGCAAAGTTGAAGAAAGAAGAAGAAGAAGAAGAAGAAGAAGAAGTGTAACGCCTTTGGGTGGGTGGAAGCTAGTCATATCCCAAAGAAGTAACTTGCAAAGCTTAAGCCTTTTTTTTTTTTCAGAATAGAAATGTCAATTCGAAACATATTTCGAAGGAACTTTTTCTGTTAGGTAAGTTTTTTTTTTTTTTTACCCTTGTAACTCTAATGTTAACTTTGTTAATAACTGAAACCAAAACATTTGCTGTAGTTTTTAAGTGTTTGGTTGTTTTCTAAATAGTTATAATTGCTGCCTAGTCTAGTAAGACTAGTTTAGTAGTTTGGTACGACTTTATTTTGAAAAGGTCGTTAAACCTGTCTGTCCGTGAAAAGAACGTCTGGGACATGTTAGCATGCTAGGCCGCTGAGAGGGCACTGATTATCATAAATATCTAAGGATGAGTTCAGTCTGGTTGCTGAAAGTTATACTAATTATTTACTGTGCATTTTGCAATCTTTATTAAATATGCGGTTAACGTTGCTTTAAACGTTTTCGATTCCAAAAATCCTCATGCGCCGTGGCGTGCATTAGTCAGCAAGATGAGAAACGGTCGAGCTCTGTTTCAATAACCAAAGGACCAACTAAACACTGTAGTAAATTGTGTAATATTTTTGTATGAATTATAATACTGCAATGCAGAAATACTACACACATCAATCTGTCATATTTAAGGCAGCATTTTAGAAAAAAATACATAAATGGAATGATTATTGTGTTGCTTGGTGCCAGGTTATATGAAAATATGCTGTAGTGTGTGTATAAATAAATATATATATATATATATATATATATTATATATATTATATATATATATATTATATAAATAAATTGTATTTTAATATTAAAGGATTAGTTCACTTTCAAATGAGAATTTTCCTGATAATTTACTCACCCCCATGTCATCCAAGATGTTCATGTCTTTCTTCAGTTGAAAAGAAATTAAGGTTTTTGATGAAAACATTCCAGGATTATTCTCCTTATAGTGGACTTCACTGGACACCAAATGGATGGATGTCAAAATTACAGTTTCAATGCAGCTTCAAAGGGCTTTAAATGATCCCAGACGAGGAATAAGAGTCTTATCTAGAGAAACCATCACTCATTTTCTTAAAAAAATACAACTCTATATGCTTTATATAAACAAATGATTGGCTTGCATGTGCTTCCACTTTCCACATTCTCAAAAGCTTACGTTGTATGTCCTACGCCTTCCCTATTCTCCTTACGGAACGAACTCCACACCACTTCCATTTTTTTCTGTAAGTAGAGGACACATACAGTGTAAACTTTTTGAAGAACACAGAAAGCAGAAGCATGTGCAAGGCGATAATTTGTTTATATAAAGCTATTAAAGTTGTATTATTTTAGAAAATGAGTGATGGTTTCACTAGATAAGACTCTTATTCCTCGTCTGGTATCGTTTAAAGCCCTTTGAAGCTGCACTGAAACTGTAATTTTGACCTTCAGCCATCTGGAGTCCATTGAAGTCCACTATAAGGAGAAAAATCCTGGAATGTTTTCATCAAAAACCTCAATTTCTTTTCGACTGAAGAAAGAAAGACATGAACATCTTGGATGACATGGGGGTGAATAAATTACCAGGAAAAGTTTATTTGAAAGTGGACTAATCCGTTAATTCATACCATAACAGTGTGTCTTTATAGAAATCTTAAAATATGTATTTTCTTCAAAAGGCAAATGAAATTGTATTCTTATTTTAAATGGACAGAGTTGAATCATGTCTGGCAATTTGAAAAATGGGGTCTATGAAAGTAAATATACATTTAACATTTAATTATTTGTAAGTCTTTCAGATATTTTTACACCTATTATATAAAACAATAATGTCAGTACACCACCGTAGTTATACAAATAGATCAGTGGTTCTCAAACCTTTTCTGGAGTGCCACATTTTGTATGTCTCCCTATATCCGACACCCAATTCGGGTCGTGCAGTCTCTACTTATGAGCTCATGAGTTGAATCAGGTGTGATAGATGAGGGAGACCAGAGATTGTATATAATAGGGAGATGAGAGGTCTGTATCTCTTACCATTGGAGAAAGCGTAATGTAATGTAATGTGGCATCTCTCAGCCTATCGTGTAATGGCACTGTTACATCAGTGCCCGACTCAAATTTCTTTCCTTGTGTACCGCCAGAGCTGTTATGCCTTTTGGCTATAGGTTGCAGGCTTGCCTTCCAGTGGTTTTGGGGATTCATGTGTGTACTGTTCATTGCGATTTCAAAATAAAGAGTTTGCATGTTTTGATGTCCATAAATTCTTGTTCAAGAAATTATATTGGCTGTAGCATTTCTACCATGAACAAGTGACCAAATATGAAAGATTATGTAAACATTTGAATTAAATATTGCTTGGCCAGTGTTAGACAAGGATTTGATATGCTGTGTAAAGTGTAACAATCACCTTGGGCCGGATTCACGAACAACATCTTAAAAAAAGAATTTAAGAAAAGTTGACAAAAAGTTGAAGTCAGCCGCAAGGCCCGCAACATGTCACCGCACCCAATGTCATTTTGATAATTCTTTTTTGTTGTTGTTATAAAAATCATTTAGTTCAGTTAGAAAACAGACACTACAAATAAAATCTGAACGCATCTGCTCAATGCAGCGTGAGCCAAATGAGATTCGCATCACAGATCAGCAGCAGGAGTCAGACTTCATTTATCACAAGAGTGAGGAGCTGACTGACAAGACAATGGCGGAAGACTTTTTGATTTTTGCAGTGTTTTGGATTAACCCTGTGCAAATAGGGAATCTGCAAAGGATTAGTAGTTTTTCTTGTGTTTTTCATTAAGAATAATATCCTACCATTCAAGCAATCGCCACCCCCGAATTGCATTTACATTACATTTTATGCATTTGGCTGATGCTTTTATCGAAAGCGACTTACAGTGCATTATACTATACATTTGTATCCGAGTATGTGCAATCCCTGGGATCAAAACCCATGACCTTGGCGTTGCTGGTGCCATGCTCTAACCACTGAGCTACAGGAAAGCTATTGGTGCTAATTTAAAAGTGAAAGAAAAGTCTGCATGTGCTTTCATAGTCTCCATAGGAATTAACTGAAAACACTTGCTCCGCACCGCTATATGAATGCTTGTGCGGCAGTGGGCATTTTACTTTTGCTTTATCTCAAATTAGCGATTTAAAAACAATGCGCAAAATGGAGGAACACTCCCTCCCGGTGATACCGGTATTACCGGTGTTGTCACACATCGATTAACCGATTGGAAAATTTCCACACCTTCACAATCCTATTCCATACATGTATTAGGGATGGGCAAGACTAGACTAACTCGTACTTGGACATGACAACGACAGTCGATCATGAAAACAATGATTGCCTTGACTTTTTCTTTTCTCAGCTGATTAATTTTACTTTAGACATTATCAACTGTGTTTATGTAAACCTTGTGTGTACAGGTCCTTCTCAAAAAATTAGCATATTGTGATAAAGTTCATTATTTTCCATAATGTAATGATAAAAATTAAACTTTCATATATTTTAGAGTCATTGCTCACCAACTGAAATATTTCAGGTCTTTTATTGTTTTAGTACTGATGATTTTGGCATACAGCTCATGAAAACCCAAAATTCCTATCTCAAAAAATTAGCATATCATGAAAAGGTTCTCTAAACCAGGGGTTCCCAAACTTTTCAGCCCACGACCCCCAAAATAAAGATGCCATTGACTCGCGACCCCCGCTATCCTCGGAGGTGGTTAAAGTAAACGTTGTGCGCAATGGCGCACACGCACTAACACCTGTTTCACACATACTCTGTATGCAGTGCGCATTGTTCTGTGCCCATATTAACGGATTTCACACTACACGCGGATGCAGTGCGTTCCAGGAGCGGTGCGTCTGCAGCAGTGCAGCGATCATTTACGCGCCGAGTCTATTTTTGCTGTGCTGCACAGCGCTGAATTAAAACGACGGCGCACTGTTCGCATTAAAATAAACATGTATTGACGCAAAAAAAACTAGTAATTTCACCATAGATGCATATAGGCTCACCACCCGAAATTGGGAGCTTTGTCCTGCGTCCCGCAAGACTTAAGTATTGTCCTGCATTTCATTTATGTCTGATTTTTTTCATCCCTGAAATTACAATACAACAGTAAGAAATATAATAAAAACTGTGACTGGCATTTAAAAATCTATTTGTGCAGCCGTCATATTCTATAACCAACGAAATAGAGAGAGGTTTTCCGCTGATGACAACTGAGTGGACAGCGCAAAGGGATAAGTGCGGGCCTCATCAAAGTCGGTAAACACAACTACACCAGCAAGGATTTCATCTCAGCTGCTCAAAGCTGCCTAAATCGATGATTGAAAGCATGTAATTCTTCATTCATTCTGATGGCAAATATTTCCAACGAACGGCGGCGTCAACCACCACCCACGGAAATGGTCTACGGAAAAACGAGATATTCTCCATTTGTTTTAACCAAAATTGCGACGTTCAGACACGACTTTCTTCTCATAGTAACCTACATTTAATGCGGGTTCTATGGCGTTATTATATATTGAAAAATGTCGAGAACGCATTATTGTATCACGAGAGCGCATCAAATGCGGATTCCTTTGCACAAAACTGGACGCGCGTGCGCTCTCGCTCAGGTATTTTACATCTGCGTGCTCAAACTTTGTCCTCCTGCATGTGCAGCCGTAAATCTAGAATTTTCTTCTCTCCAGGATTTAATGTTGCCATAAACGCAACATTATAGTGTGGGCACCCACCGGCAGAAACATTAATTGGCGCATATGCCAAGTTTGCCAACAAATGTAAATCAATATTTACATAGCAGTTTTAAATGTATCTGTCTCACGTGTCCCGCATTGTCCCGCAAAATCACATCTACTGTCCTGCAACAGATTAATAGCCAGGTGGTCACCCTTGATGCATATAATTTAAAGTCTCTGTTACACATTTACACTTCGCTTTTTTGCCTCGGGTAAAGCAAGGAAAATGCACCTTACCTGGCATTTAGGTGAACAAGCAGACTAAACGATAGCACTCGTCTCTTCGTGAAGGTGAAAAGATCGCCTGTTTTTGTCTATTTTATGTTTTAATTTAAAATGTTTTTGATTTCAACATAAAGCATACGCTTAGCCTAAATGTTTTGCCACTTCCGTGAGAAACATAATATATAAATCTAAAGTATTACTTCATATATAGTAATACAATGAATAAAACGGTTAAATGTAGGCCTAGTGCGTTTAAACGTGACATCTATGAAATATAGTGGAAGTTATAAGAGAATCGCAATGCTGACCAGCCATATTCAGTAACAACTTTTGGATTTGAAATAAAAAATAAGTAAATGTATTGTATGTGATATACAGCCATTGATCAGTTGCGCACTGCAAACGCAGCATCTGTGAAAACAATAGCGCGTGCTGCATATGAACTGCAAAGGCATGACGGCGGTGCTTCTCCGCTCTCCTCCGCTGGCCTCCCTGGATTGTCTTTGGTCGATATTAACCAACATTTCATTTAGACAAAAATAATATCCAAAGCATAAAGCCTAAAGAATTACCAACGTGCACATATCAGAATGTTTAACATGGTGCTGTAAACTGACCTGCAAACTGATGCTATGTCGTTAATCTGTTGTAATCACCTCAGGAGTCACGGTCAGAGGAACGAAAATCGAAAGGTTGATGGCTTTTTTATTTGCATGTTTTTTTTTTATTTTTAACTACTATTTTTAGTATTTTGTTACAATTATCGATAAAATATGCTATTTCTAATCGTTTAATTTTTATTTTATTATTATTATTTTTTATTTCTGGAAATCATCTCGCGACCCCTCCCTCGCTGTCTCGTGACCCCGACTTTGGGAACCACTGCTCTAAACGAGCTATTAACCTAATCATCTGAATCAACTAATTAACTCTAAACACCTGCAAAAGATTCCTGAGGCTTTTAAAAACTCCAGCCGGTTCATTACTCAAAACCGCAATCATGGGTAAACTGCCGACCAGAAGGCCATCATTGCCACCCCTCAAGCGAGAGGGTAAGACACAGAAAGAAATTCTGACGAATAGGCTGTTCCAGAGTGCTGTATCAAGGCACCTCAGTGGGAAGTCTGTGGAAGGAAAAAGTGTGGCAAAAAACGCTGCACAACGAGAAGAGGTGACCGGACCCTGAGGAAGATTGTGGAGAAGGACGATTCCAGACCTTGGGGGACCTGCGGAAGCAGTGGACTGAGTCTGGAGTAGAAACATCCAGAGCCACCGTGCACAGGCGTGTGCAGGAAATGGGCTATAGGTGCCGCATTCCCCAGGTCAAGCCACTTTTGAACAGCACTGGACTGTTGCTCAGTGGTCCAAAGTACTTTTTCGGATGAAAAGCAAATTTTGCATGTCATTCGGAAATCAGGTGCCAGAGTCTGGAGGAAGACTGGGGAAGGAAATGCCAAAATGCCTGAAGTCCAGTGTCAAGTACCCACAGTCAGTGATGGTCTGGGTCAGCTGCTGGTGTTGGTCCACTGTGTTTTATCAAGGGCAGGGTCAATGCAGCTAGCTATCAGGAGATTTTGGAGCACTTCATGCTTCCATCTGCTGAAAAGCTTTATGGAGATGAAGATTTCGTTTTTCAGCACGACCTGGCACCTGCTCACAGTGACAAAACCACTGGTAAATGGTTTACTGACCATGGTATTACTGTGCTCAATTGGCCTGCCAACTCTCCTGACCTGAACCCCATAGAGAATCTGTGGGATATTGTGAAGAGAAAGTTGAGAGACGCAAGACCCAACACTCTGGATGAGCTTAAGGCCGCTATCGAAGCATCCTGGGCCTCCATAACACCTCAGCAGTGCCACAGGCTGATTGCCTCCATGCCACGCCGCATTGAAGCAGTCATTTCTGCAAAAGGATTCCCGACCAAGTATTGAGTGCATAACTGAACATAATTATTTGAAGGTTGCCTTTTTTTGTATTAAAAACACTTTTCTTTTATTGGTCGGATGAAATATGCTAATGTTTTGAGATAGGAATTTTGGGTTTTCATGAGCTGTATGCCAAAATCATCAGTATTAAAACAATAAAAGACCTGAAATATTTCAGTTGGTGTGCAATGAATCTAAAATATATGAAAGTTTAATTTTTATCATTACATTATGGAAAATAATGAACTTTATCACAATATGCTAATTTTTTGAGAAGGACCTGTATTTGACAGTATTAACACAATCAGAGACACTAGAGATAAAGTCCAGTAATCGGACGCTGTTTGGCAGGCTTTAAGTATGCGCACTTCATACACGCTCAGAAAAAACGCATGTTAGAACAGAACAGGAGTGAAATGTTTAACCCGGCAAGGCTTTAAAGCACATGCAAATAATGAACATTTGTGATTGTGAATAAGTGAGTGTAACATACTGCTGAGTTAATGTGATGTGAATGTACATCGAGTTGTACAGTATTGGGTCAGAGAGGCACCAGAACTGCAACTGATAGAAAATACGCTGTAGCACAATACTACAATATTTCTTCAAAACACATTGTGGAGACATTTTAATAATCCACTATCAAAAATCGTGATATCACACACCCCTTATTTTTAAAAGCATTTAAAACCCTATATGTATAGTGAAAGGAATGTTTGTGAGATATTAGATAAATGTGTGTTCATTTTTAGGTTTAGGCCACATCTTGAAAATGGCTGGATGGATTGGAACTCTGAAATCACTACAAATTGGAGGTCTAAATTTGGTGTTACTGGGAAAAATAGGAGCTGGGAAGAGTGCATCAGGAAACACAATCCTGGGACGACAAGCATTTGAATCAAAGGAAAGTTTCACTTCTGTCACACAAGATCTGGCTGTTGAATCTGGGACTGTCTGTGGGCGACGGGTCACTGTTTATGACACACCAGGATTATTTAACACGAAGCTTAGTGAAGAAAAGGTTCTGCAGATATATGCAAATGTTCTTCAGAGATGTGAATCAGGTCGCTGTGTGTTTCTGCTGGTCATCAAAGCTGACAGATTCACTGAAAAAGAGAGAGAAACTGTGGAGAAGATTGAGAAGCTGCTGGGAGAAAAACACTTGAAGAAAACCTGGATTCTCTTCACTGGAAGAGACGAACTGGAGGAAGAAAACATGTCAATTGATGAATTCATCAATGAGACTGAACCATTGAAGAAACTCGTTCAGAAATATGATAACAGATACCATGTGTTCAACAACAAGAAGAAAGGACCTAATGGACAAGTTCCAGAGCTGCTTTCAAAAATAGATGCAATAGGTGAGTCGTCATTGTACAAAATATCATAAATATTTGGGGAAAAATATTCTTTGAATCACATCAGTTAAATTGTCATAAGGTCTGGTCTCACTGAATGTCTTTAAAGATTCAAATCCAGCTGCACAGCAGCAAGACAGAGTTACAGAGAGATATGTGTATTATAATTGTTTTAATCATTACTGTTTGGTTTATTATAATGTTCTCTTCGGCATGACACAATAAATATTCTGCACACTTTTTTCCCCCAAAGCTAGCGTTTAAGCTATTTACAGATGTGACTAAAATAAAATGTTTATTGATATTGTATGTACTGTATCTGGAAAAACTTTATATGTTATTCGTTCAATAAGACTGAGTGAGTAAAGTGAAAATGTTAAAAATGGTATTCGATATGTTTTATCTTTTTATACAGAAAAAGGAGCAAAACCAAAGGAGTCTGTACTGAGGGAAACAGAATGCGTTTCTGTCCCCACATTAACTCTGGAGGAGCTGCTGATTCCTCGGAGGAGGAGGAAGACTATATTTGGTGAAGAAGTGTTAAAATACTCCATCAAAAATATTTTTTGCTTTGCATTCTCTTGCAATTATATATTTGAGTAATTATAATAAACATTGCAGGCATCAGTGAGCCACTATCAATATGCACAGTATTAAAATTGCTTTTGAATGCATGATCATTTTTTACTTTTGCTTTCTCTTTTGAATTCACAATCACACATACTACTGCACCAAGTCTAACAAAGTCCCTTCTGGAGCTCCATAGAATGTGTTATTCATTTTCCATGTCTTGATTATAGCTCAGGGCTGGTAATTGTACAGTACTGCAGCTAGATTTATCTCTGCATTTCACTATTGTGTTCTTCAATAGTTGAACTTGGGGTGGCACGGTATATTGTTTTAGTATATATTATATATCGTGATGTGCACATCCATGGTAGTCACATTGTAGGATGTGCGATGTCAAGTATAGGGATCGAAGATCCATCATCTTTATAGACCAGTTTCGGAACACATGTAATTAGCAGATTAATTGCAAAGTTTAACCATAACAGAGTAATAGTTTGTCATTTCACATGTTTAAAGTCATCAGTTTAAACAGTCAAGCCAGATTAAAGCATTCAAGCACATGAAGATGCAAAAGAGAACTGGAACTAACACCCCATTTCCTGTGCAGACAGAACATGAATAAATTGAGCTCACTTTCTCGTCTTTTTGTGCTTAAACAGATGCATGCATGCAAAATCATGTCAAAATGCCTTATTCAGTGAATATCCTTTTAAAAACAGTTGGTTATGTCTTAAGTGAACGTAAACAATTGTTAAAGAAGATGGGTGTGTATTATTATTATTATTATTATTATATTGGATCCATGCAGCTCTTAAAGTGACAACAGCCTAAAAAAACCTGCAGCTGTCTGTCATTTAGTCAAACAACAAAAGACAAAAGGAAATTAACTTTTGCAGCTTTGGTAGATTAAATATATTATATTTAATTTATTCAGTGAAGACTATGCAATGTTTTTTTTGTTTTGTTTTTTACATTTGAATATTAAATTTTTGTAACTTGCCTGAAACAGGGTCCCCGCAGATCCTTAAGTCTTAAATAAAAATTTCGGTTTTTAAGGCTTAAAATTGTATGGAATGTCTTGAATTTTCGCAAGGGAGGTATTAAATTCCGTATGGGACTGAGCGAGTGAAATGTCTCCGTCCGGTTTCGTGTATTTTTTAGATGCAATTTTATAACTGACCAGCGTACCTTGGGGTCTTAAATATTTTTCGTTGCATTACCACAAAACTTTCTATAGTCTGACAGACCCAATGACTGACTGATCATTGGACAGAAGATTTTTTTTTCTCGCGGTAGTTATTGCGTTGCGTCATCAGAGAGGTAGCTGTAGCCTTAAGCCGAGTTCAGACTGCACGATTTTCAAAGTAGTCGGGTCACTGTTCTTTTCACACTGCATGACTATCTTGGCCAGCATTCAGTCGCTGCTGTGTTCAAACTGCACGATGGATCGGCGACAGAAGGTTTCACACTGCATGACTTTACAATAGGAAGAATCGCCGACAACTCTGTCTGGCACGCAAACTACGTTTCACAACCAAACACACGCGAGATGTGACAAGGAAACAACGCAATATCACGCGTGCAGGACCGGAGTTATTATTATTATTAAAAACTGTAACCCGCGAGAAGCTTGCAATACGAGTTGCCTGTGCGCTGATTTGCAGCGAATATAAGAAAAGAAAAGAAAAATATGGAGGAGGAAATGGTTGGGGAGACTGTGGATTGTGTGTTCTGCAACGAGAGTTGGAGGTAAATACATAACTTTTCAATGTGCTGCTGTTGCGGATGGTCAAGCAAATGTTTGTGTTTTGTTTCAGTTTGATACAATAGTGTGAATGAAGATGCTTGCTGATGTTGTGGTCTATAACTCCTCCCTGAACTCCCCGCTGCTCTGGATCTGGCTCTCTCATTGGCTGTCGGTCCTCGCCGATGTAGTTTTCAGTCAGAGCACTTTTCACACTGCAGGATTTTGAATCGCCGACAGGTCCAGATATTTAGCATGCCAAATATCTCACGGGTGTCGGCGATTCTCTCAGATCGCGTCTTTGCTCATTCACACTGCGTGATTGTCACTCGCGTGAACGAGCACCGATTTGCCTGTGATTTCGGGCATTTGTCGGCGATTTCTCAAAACCTGTCGGCGAGCCAAAATCGGGGCTAAAATCGTGCAGTCTGAACTCGGCATTATTAGGTAAGCGCAGATGTAATGATTTTATGGCTCGAGAAAGATGAATTCTCCTGGTGGTTGAGGCCGGTGCCGGTAAATGTCTACGAGGCAAACTGCGCCATTTGTAGAAAATGTTTTAAACTGGTACAATGGGCATCAAAGCGGTACGCACACGCTGAGCATCTGAATGCTTCTTTTGCGGTAATGCGACGGAATATATCCGGAATTCCGTTTTTTTTAGTTCTAAAATCATGACGCAAGTGAATCATGCAGATGATCAGTAAGATGTTTTATATGTTTTATGTAGCCTATTTTATGTTTCCGGCGCCATCTGCAGGACAAAGGTCAGCAAGGATGTAGGAATATCTGATCAGAGCTGTAGCCTACACGGATACACATTTTTAAATAAATCTGTGGCAAAGCTACTGCAAGTGATTTTCGGTGCTGGAAATCCATATATCCTTTGCTGAAACGAACTCGTCTTGGAGAGCGCAGTTCATGGTTGCTTAGGAACGGCAGACGCCACCGCAGCGCCGAGCGCTTTGGGAAGGAGAAAGCGGCGCCGACGCGTTTTCCATGCGTTTTTAGCATGGAAAACGCATGGAGTGTCACTCATGTGACACTGAAACTGAGAAGTTTCAGTGTCACATGATTCTTCAGAAATGCTGATTTGCTGCTCAAGAAACATTCTCTATTTATATTATCAGTGTTAAAATGCAGTTTTTGCTGCTTAATCTTTGTGGAAATCAATTTAAACAGTTGTGGTAAGATTTAAAAAAATATAAAAATTAATACTTTAATTCCTCATACTTTAAAGTGATAAAGTGAGTGAAGAGTGAAGACATTAAAAATGTTACAGAATATTTCTATTTAATAAATGCATTATTAAATAATATATTTGATAAATACATATAATAATTTCAAATAAATGCTGTTCATTGAACTTTCTATTTTTAAGAAAAATAACAAATATCACCATTTCCACAAAAATCTGAAGCAGCACAACTGTTTTCAACATTGATAATACATGTTTCTTGAGCATCAAATCAAACTGTAATGATTTCTGAAGGATCATGTGACACTGAAGACTGGAGTAATGATGTTGAAAATGATCACAGGAATAAATTAAATTTTATAAAATATGTTTTATAAAATATAGAAAGCTTTTTGTATTTATAAGAATATTTCACAATGTTGCTGTTTGTACTGTATTTTTGATCAAATAAATGCGGCCCTGGTGAGCAGAAGAGAGTTTTTGATTTTAAAATTTGATTTTATAATCAATAATTGTTTCTAAACTTTTCGCAGGTAATTTAATAATAACAATTCTATTAATACATTTAATATATTACATTAATTATTAAATATTATTAAATGCTGCTTTTTAATTTTACAGAACAATAATATTCATTATTACATTATTTAAAAAAAAAAAAAAAAAAAAAAAAGTGCCGGGGCGTGGCTTGGGTGCAGGGTCAGACTTTCCTGCTTTTTTTTTTTAATCTCTAGATGATCACATGCCTGATATATTGTGTGTGCGTGCGAGCGTGTGCGTGTGTGTGTGTGTGTGTGTGAGCGCGTGTGTGTGTGTGTGTGTTTCCATCGCAGGTTTGGTCTTAAATTTCCTGTAAGGTGGTATTAAAAGGGTCTTAAAAAGTATGAAATTTAACTTGTTCAAATCTGCAGATACCCTGTGAAAAACATAACGCACTGTTTGTTTATATAAGTTATTTCTTTGTTCTACTGTATATCTGTGCTTTTGTTTATTATTTTGCAGATTCACTGCCTTAGAAAATCACCCTTCATTCTTGAATGATTCATTTTCAAACTAGAGCTATTCAAATCATCTGGTTTAATTGTTTTCATATCCCAATATATATTGCAGAAAAGCATTATTGCAATGTCATTTTTTTCCAGTATCATGCAGCCCTAGGTGAACTGATCACTACTTACATCTATTTTCTCTATTGTACAGTTAAAAGGATGCCACATAGAAGAATTTTGCACAGACTTGATGGTCCTGTTGAACCAGACACTTCCAGACAGATTGTTCTTCTAGGTCAAACTGGTGTTGGGAAGAGTGCAGCTGGAAACACAATCCTGGGACTTAAAGAGTTTATCTCTGTGAGGAGAATGAATTCAGTGACCCGTGAATGTTCAGTTGCTCACACCACTGTTTCAGGCAGATCTGTGTCTGTAGTTGATACTCCTGGATTCTTTCACACAGAGATGAAACATGAAGAGTTAATGATGGAGATAGAAAGAAGTGTTTATATATACAGTTCTGGACCTCATGCTTTTCTCATTGTGTTTCCTGTGAATATGAGATTCACTGAACATGAGCTGCAGATTTTAGAACGGATTAAAACACTGTTTGGTCAGGAGGTGTTGAAATACTCCATCATTCTCTTCACTCATGGAGATTGGTTAGAAGGAGAGTCTGTAGATGAACTCATTAAGGAGAACAGTGCATTAAGAGATCTAGTTGATCAGTGTGGAGACAGATATCACGTCTTCAACAATAGAGATCTGAATAACAGAGAGCAGGTGAATGATCTACTGCAGAAGATTGACACAATGATAGAGCAGAATGGAGGAGGACAATACAGTAATCAGATGTTTAAAGATGCTCAGAGACGAGTGGAGAAACAAAGACAAGAGGAGATTGAGAGAGTGATAAAGGAGACAGAGGAGAAAATCAGAGCAGAGTTTGAAGGTCCACCAAGATTTTTACTTGAAAGACTTAAACAAATGAGAGAGAAAGAGAAAGACTGGGAAAGACTGAAGGAGCAAGTCTTTTACCCCCATTTTCATGAACTATTACTTATGAGAATGTTCAAGGAAATCAAAGGAAATAGAAATAGCTCTCCCTTGCTTATAAATCATAGAGAACGACAAGTGGAGAGGCAAAGAAAAGAGGAGATTGAGAGAGTGATAAATGAGACAGAGGAGAAAATCAGAGCAGAGTTTAAAGTTACACCATGGTTTTTTCTAGAAAGATATGAGTTAATGAGTCTGAGAGTGAAAGAGGAGAGAAACTAATGGAGAAACAAAGACAAGAGGAGGCTCTGAGAGTGAAAGCAGAGTTTGAAGATTCACCAAGATTTTTACTGGAAGATTTTAAGTCAATGAGATTGAGAGAGAAAGAGGAGAAAACACAAGAGGAGAAACAAAGACAAGAGATTGAGAGAGTGAGAAAAGAGACAGAGGAGAGAAACAGAGCAGAATTTGAAGGTCCACCAAGATTTTTACAAGAAAGACTTAAACAAATGAGAGAGAGAGAGAAATATGTAATGCGACGAATGGTGGAACTACAGGAGGAGTTTGAGAGTTTCTTTCCAAGGACACAATTTTACATGCGACACATGGGATTCATGCGACACATGGGATTCATGCGACACATGGGATTCATGGAACACATGTGTGAAGAAATGAGAGAAGAGGGGATTGAGAGAGTGATAAAGGAGATGGGGGAGAAAATCAGAGCAGAGTTTGAAGGTCCACCAAGATGATTGAGACCTCTATAATCGATGAGTTGGAAAAATCCAGGGAGAAAGCTACAAGAAAAAAAACAAAGACGAGGAGACCGAAGAGTCACAGCAGCATTTGACAAGCTTTTACTAGACAGTATTTTTACTAGAAAGACTGACTGAGAGACAGAAGAGAGAATCTGAGCAGAATGTGAACTAGAAGCAAGATTGGATTTTGATAAGTCCTCAGATACTCATCGTGATCCAGCTGGAGAACTCAAGAACAGTACAGTATAAAACACCTGAACAGTTGTAATGTAAACAAACATTTCTACATCCGACTGACGAGGCAGCTCTGGATCATAGGCTGTAAGGTAGATTATTAAATATAATTGTAGATTAGTGTTTATTTTAAATTGAGATTTCCACATTTATTGTATGAGGTCAGTTGTTCAATCATCGTTCTCTCTCATTTGTGTCCACAGAGCAGAACGGCTTCAATCAGCACTATTCAGCAGTTCAACACATCTAAACAGGTTTAATTTTTTCTCGCTGCATGATGATGATGATGAGGTGAGCTCTCTCACTACTTTTCCCTATAGTTTCTTTTCTGCTATTACAGTAGTCCACATTTGAAGTGGATCAAAACAAGTTTTCCTGAAACCTTCTTCTTATGACTACTTTTTTTGATTATTCTTATTGAACTTTTTTGATCCACTTCAAATGTTGATTACTAGATTAAAGGGGTGGTTCAATATGATTTCACTTTTTTAACTTTAGTTAGTGTGTAATGTTGCTGCTTGAGCATAAACAGTATCTGCAAAGTTACAGCGCTGAACGTTCAATGCAAACGGAGATATTGTCTTTTTTTTTTTATTGAATGAGTGAAAGGTGACATAACATAAGAAGCCAACAGGCGGAGAGAGGGAAAAGATAACAGAACAAACATATCGAGATACATAAAGAAGAAAAGATACACATAGCTAAATGTCATATATCATGTTCTAAAATGCAAAGTTTATTTCACAGCTTTCAGTATACACATACATATTACACACACACATACAGTTGCAATCAGAAATATTCAACCCTTTCCTGTAGCTCAGTGGTTAGAGCGTGGCACTAGCAATGCCAAAGGTCATGGGTTCGATCCCAGGGATTGCACATACTCAGATACAATGTATAGTATAATGCAATGTAAGTCGCTTTGGATAAAAGCGTCTGCCAAATGTAAATGTAAAACCCCCTCATAAAAAATTCCTGATAAAAGATAATGAAAAATCAATGAAAAAAAAAAAAAACTTGTGAAATAACAAAAAATATTTATTCATGCATATGAGTTAGTTTGACAACAGAAGTTGACTTAATTTTGAAGTTTATATGAAAATTGTAACTCTTGTAACACATGAGCATGTGCAGTATTATTCAACCCCCAGCTTCAGTACCTTGTGGAGTGTACTTTATTTTTTATAACTTCTAACAAACGGTAGTGCTGATAAGCGTCTTACACCTCTCGAATGGAATCTTTGCCCATTCTTCACATGCAAAAGTCTGTAACTCAGTGATGTTTGATGGCTTCCGTGCTGAAACTGCCTTCTTCAAATCCCACCAAAGATTTTCAATTGGATTTAAATCTGGTGACTGAGAAGGCCACTCCAGGATGCTCCAGCATCTTTTCCCCCAACCAAGCATTAGTTGATTTGGAGGTGTGCTTGGGATCATTCTCTTGCTGGAAGATCCAATGATCACCAAGGTTTAATTTGTCAACAGAAGGCATCACGTTCTTCTTTAAAATGACCTGGTATTTCTGGGAATCCATGATGCCAGGTACACGATCAAGATTGCCAGTTCCTGCCGCAGAAAAACA
Source organism: Culter alburnus (assembly GCA_028476615.1). Lineage (NCBI taxonomy): Eukaryota > Metazoa > Chordata > Actinopteri > Cypriniformes > Xenocyprididae > Culter > Culter alburnus. The sequence goes on from JAOTNS010000013.1 coordinate 82,629, forward strand.
GCCCCACATCATCAATGACCCACCTCCGTGCTTGACCGTGGGGATGGTATTCTTTTGGTCATAAGCTTGAGCTTTTGCACGCCAGATGTACCACTGGTCCATATGTCCAAAAAGTTCCAGTTTGGTTTCATCAGTCCATAGAACTGTCTCCCAGAACTCTGTAGTTTTATCCAAATTCCTCCTGGCATATTCTAGTCGACTCCTGATGTTCCTTGAGGTCAAGAGTGGAGTGCGTCTTGGGGTCTGGCCATGAAGTCCTTGATTATTCAGTGCAGGTCTTATAGTTGCCACTGAAGCACTTGTACCAGCTCTCATCAGGTCATCCTGTAGCTTTCTTGCAGTCACACGGGGGTTTCTCTTAGCTGTCCTGACTAAGTTGCTAAGGGCCCTTGATGAAATTGTGGGCTTTCTTCCGAGGCCAGGAAGGTTTGCAACTGTTCCATAAGTTTTAAACTTCCTTACAATGCTCCCAATGGTGTCTCTTGGAATGTTAAATATTTTGGAAATATTCTTATACCCAAGGCCCTTCAGATGTGATGAAATAATCTCCTCTCTCAGCTTTTGTGGAGTCTCCTTTGTCTTTCCCATGATTGCAACTCACCTTGAACACCTTCATGGTTGGGGTTTATATATGCATCACAGCTGAAGCAAATGAAGGATCGTTATAGAGTTTCCAAAGGCTTAATGATGTTTCAGCTCCACTTCAGGCCATGAAAACTGTCAGAAAGCTTTAAAAATAACAATATTATATAGTAGTTGAATAATTGTGACATGGCTATCTTAACAAAATATACTGTTACACACAAATACTTCATCATACATTTCTGTGTTGATTTTATGCATCACTTAACTCAAAAAGAAGTCATCCAAAGCAGAATCCCGCATTTTGAAAATATTTCCTTAACTCTTTGGGGTTGAATATTTCTGATTGAACTGTGTGTATATATATATAAAAAAAAAAAAAAAAAAAAAAAAAAAAAAAAAAAATATATATATCTATATATATATATAATAATAATATAAAAATACACACAACATTAGGAAAGAAGAGAGAGATAAGTTGGAGAAAAATAGAGAGAGAGAGAGTTGTTGAAGATAGAAAGTCATTGCGATATACCACTTGAGCCCATTTCGTATTCATTCGTAGGTCAATGGCAGGCCCTTTTCTAAGGTGGTGCATGACGTAGTTACGGCCTCGCCTTAGTTGATTGATACTACAACATGGTGTTCAATTAGCCTGACTACGTCAGACTTCCTACTTCCGCTCAATTTCATTTCGCTTCTGTACTCGGTCTGATACAGCGTCAGAGCTTTCTGTTTTCCACCGGTCTGGAAACAGCCGGGCCAATCAACGAACAGAGGGCGGGCTGAGAGCCGTGACTAGATGCTAAGCGCCGAGTTTTACATTGTAGGTTAGAGAAAATCGAAAACCGAAACGACCGCGGAAATGGGAAACGAGACACGGGATGCAAACTTCGGGATGCATTAACTTCACATAATCTGCAAAAGTTGTTTACAGCCATGTTCACTCCGGTATTTCGCTCACATCATCATGTGTTTACAACAGGTTTACAGTGGAAGTTCAATCATAGATTTGAGTTCGATGCATGATGTCTGTGCTTCGATGCGGCTGTACAGGCGCATAACATACGTCATAACTAAACGTATCTGATTGGCTTACGGGTAACCAATGATTTTAAACTTCAGACAAGCGCCCCCTAGCGAGAGAGAGAAAACACTTCTCTATTATGCCATTCCAGACTCTGTCTACGAAGCAAAGTGAAGTAGCAGAGTCTGGTATTACCAGGCTAGTGTTCAATAGTAGTGATACTGAAGTCTATGCTTCAGCCAAGTGTCATCTTGTGACCATTCAGATCTTATTAACTTCAGCAAATGGCAAAACTGTACACATTAGTATACATTATTCTCTCTTTGAGTCGAGATAATAAGAAGGAATAACAAGACATACAGATGAGAGGAGAAAGAGATAGATAGAGAAGGTTATGAGCAGAAAAAAAAAACGTAGAGACAGCAGTGCTGGCAACACTTGTGGGGTCATTTTAATCGAAATTATAGATACAGGTAAAGACATTGTGGTTTGAGAGTGGAAGTAAGAAAGGAATTAGCAAAGTATACTTGAAAAACAGCATAATACACTCAATAACATGAGGGAACAAGAGATTATTATAATGATTATGATAATAATTAGAAATGATTATATAGAGTATATTATATAATTATAGTAGTAATTATAGTAATAGTTACAATACTCAACAGCATTTTATCCATTTTTTCATACTTGCGAGGGAGGGGAGATGGGGAAAAAAGGATAACAGGGATTGAAAAAAAGGAAACATTTATTGCAATAGTAGTACAATATTCGAGAGATGGAGGGGGAAGAAATAAAAATAACAACTGACAAAAAATAAAGAAATAAAAAAGAGGGCAAGTGCATATATATTTGTACATTCATATACAAATATCTATACATATTTGCCCCTCTTTCATACATAGTAAAGATATGCATTGTATGTGGGGCATTCGTTCACCAATCAATTTACCTGGATGTTCAAATGAGAGGCAATAGTGCCATAAATTTAAACTGCCGTTTAAATTCTGATACTTTATTTTTGAGTATGGCTATCTGGTTTTCATTATTAACGGAGATATTGTCTTTTAAAGTTATGGCAGTTTAATGCCTACAAAAACGGCTGGTTTGGACTACAACAAGCTTCTTCCCGGGTTGGTGACATCATAAACCCTGCAAAACAAGCCCCCAGGAACACGCAACAAAGTGGGCGAGGCCATGTGGCCCAGCATAATGGAAGCGGAAGAGTTGTGTACACTGGATGCGAGCGACGCGACGCGTCAAAAGATAATAGAACCCATTATAATCTGTGATATTTTCTACAATGGATGTGCTGAGGAAGACAGCTTCCAAAATCTACAAAGTTCAATGCTGGATTTACACAAAGGCTTTTACTGAAAGATGGAGCAGTTCCTACTTTAAAAGCAGAAGCTTCTGTTTATTGGCTTCAAACTGTAAGTAAATCAGGGCGAAAGCCCTGCCCCCACAGTGACGGGATTGGTTGCATGTTTGTGACGTTGTGGGCATTTTTGAGTCTTTAGATCACTGCAGTTTTAAAGAGAAAATACTCAATGGTGTTGACTGATGAATTTGCACATTGTCTCATTCTTACTGTATAACAAGCAGACCTTGATCAAACTGTTTCCATGCTTTCAGAAGTTTCCTGTTCTTCTCTTCTGTTTGTTACTGTAATAACCACTTTTAAGCAGATGCTTTCAGTTCCTAATAATGTGCATAATGCATGGATTATGTAAACAGGTTTTCATTATGCATCATGCATATTTTTGATAAATTCTAATGCGTTTACTGTTAAAACACATTTTCATTTCAGTGTTGCTCATTTGCTTTTCAAACATTTTAGTAAACCTTACTTAATTATTTTATAAAATGTTTCTAGTTTCCAAAAGCTGAGAAAAGACACATGCAGCTCAGGTGAGAACAAATATGCAAGTTCTATATCATTATGCTCAATTTAAATGCATACTGACCAGTTTTAGAAATTCTTCATCAGTAAAGCAACATAACCAGTCTCTTTTTTTTTAACAACAAATATAAACAACAAAAAATGGATAAACAAGATATTACATAAACTCATAGCCACAGATGTATACATGCTTTTATAAGTGGTACTATTAACAAAATCGCATCTTTAACAGCATGTACATTTTTTTTTTTTTTTTTTTTTTAGGGACTTATCTTAAAGACATCACAAACTTTGTCTTCGTGCAATTTGTTCATCAGTTTGTCTACAATAAAGCATTGTGAAATATTTAGTCTCTTTGTGAAAGTTTCTTAATCCCATTAAAAACGAAGCAGTCATTTTCATTTATTTAAAATAGATAAATGATTAGTCTTTAATGTTGGCATGAAGCAGAAGTTGCAATTATCTTTTCTTCTCTACAGTGACATCTGTGAAATGCATGTGAAATGAGAGGTCGGGACTTGATTTCGTCCTTTGGGAATTGATTGGATTGTTAGAAGTTGGGTGTTGCTAAGAAAATAGAGGCAGATCTGAATGCCAGTCAGTTGTGGGGGATTTCTCTCCACCAAACTCACTGCGAGAACCTTCATGTTACTGTAAGAACTTTATTTATTGAGGATGATGACAATGATAAACAGCACTAAACTAGAGATTTTCGGCGCATTTTTGGTTAATTCCTATGGAAGTTGATGAGTCGTTTTGAGTGGGAGGCCAGGTTAATGTTTTTGATTTAAAGGGTCATGAAACCCCCGTTTTAGCCTGGTCGTTCACACCTCTGAGCTGGAAAAACTCTGTGAGAAGGGAGAGAACAACCAATGAAGCACAGACATAGAGAATCAGAATCAGAAATCAGAAAGAGCTTTATTGCCAGGTATGTTGTTTACACATACTAGGAATTTGTTTTAGTGACAGAAGCTCCACAGTGCAACAGAGTAACAGCGACAAGACAAGACACATAATAAAAAGAATAAAATAATAATATACAAATTTACAAGATAGACAAAGTGCAAAAAAAGCAAAAGACAATATATATTATAGACAATGTATGTACAATTATGTGTGCAAATTGAGATATAAATAAGTGTTTTAAGTAAATAATGTATAATAGTGTTGTGTGTTCCGTGTTTGTCAAGTGTTCATGAGATGGATTGCTTGAGGGAAGAAACTGTTCCTGTGTCTGGTCGTTCTGGTGCTCAGGGCTCTGTAGCGTCGACCGGATGGCAACAGTTCAAAGAGGGATTGTGCTGGATGTGAGGGGTCCAGAGTGATCTTCTTTGCCCTTTTTCTCACTCTGGATAAGTACAGTTCTTGGAGAGTGGGGAGGGTTGTGCCAATGATTCGCTCAGCAGACCGGACTACCCTCTGTAGTCTTCTGAGGTCAGATTTGGTAGCTGAGCTGAACCAGACGGTAATTGAAGTGCAGAGGATGGATTCAATGATGGCAGAGTAGAACTGTTTCAGCAGCTCCTGTGGCAGGTTGAACTTCCTCAGCTGGCGAAGGAAGTACAACCTCTGCTGGGCCTTTTTCACAATAGACTCAATGTGGTTGTCCCACTTAAGGTCCTGGGAGATGGTGGTGCCCAGGAACCTGAATGACTCCACTGCTGCCACAGTGCTGTTCATGATGGTGAGTGGGGGGAGAGCAGGGGGTTCCTCCTGAAGTCCATGATCATCTCCACTGTCTTGAGCGTGTTGAGCTCCAGGTTGTTAAGACTGCACCAGACAGCCAGCTGTTCAACCTCCAGTCTGTAAGCAGACTCGTCACCGTCCTGGATGAGGCCGATCAGTGTGGTGTCATCCGCAAACTTCAGGAGCTTGACAGAGGGGTCTTTAGAGGTGCAGTCGTTGGTGTGCAGGGAGAAGAGCAGTGGGGAGAGGACACAGCCCTGAGGGGCGCCGGTGCTGATGGTGAGGGTGCTGGATGAGAGTTTTCCCAGCCTCACTAGCTGCTGCCTGTCTGTCAGGAAGCTGGTGATCCACTGACAGACAGAGGTGGGCACGGAGAGCTGAGTTAGTTTAGGCTGGAGGAGTGATGGGACGATGGTGTTAAAAGCAGAGCTGAAGTCCACAAACAGGATCCTCACATAAGTCCCTGGTCTGTCCAGATGCTGGAGAACATAATGCAGTCCCATATTGACTGCATCATCCACAGACCTGTTTGCTCGGTAAGCAAACTGCAGAGGGTCCAGTAAGGGTCCAGTGATGTCCTTCAGATAAGCCAGAACCAGTCTTTCAAATGACTTCATGGCCACAGACGTTAGAGCCACAGGTCTGTAGTCATTTAGTCCAGTAATTTTGGGTTTCTTTGGGACGGGGATGATGGTGGAGCGTTTGAAGCATGAGGGGACTTCGCACAGCTCCAGTGATCTGTTGAAGATCAGTGTGAAGATGGGGGCCAGCTGGTCAGCGCAGGTTTTCAGACAGGCTGGTGAAACGCTGTCTGGGCCTGGTGCCTTTCTTCTCTTGTTCTTTCTGAAGACCTGGCGCACGTCATCTTCAATGAACTGAATTGCAGGTGTGGGGGAGAGGGGGGTTGTTGGAGGTGTTAATGGTGATTTTTCAAACCTGCAATAAAACCCATTCAGATCGTCTGCCAGTCGTTGATTCTCCCACAGAGCTGGGGGATGGTGTCTTGTAGTTGGTGATAACTTTCAGACCTTTCCACACTGAAGCTGTGTCATTAGAAGAGAACTGATTCCGAAGTTTATCAGAATAATTCCTCTTTGCCACTCTGATCTCCTTTTCCAGTGTGTATTTGGCCTGTTTGTACAAGACTCTGTCCCCTTTTCTGCAAGCATCTTCTTTGGCCTGACGGAGCTGGCTGAGTTTTGCAGTGAACCAGGGTTTGTCGTTGTTGTAAGTTAAACGAGTCTTTGTAGGAATGCACAGATCCTCACAGAAACTGATATATGATGTAACAGTCTCTGTGAGCTCGTCCAGATCGGTGGCAGCAGCTTCAAAAACACTCCAATCAGTCCATTCGAAACAGGCTTGTAAAGCCCGCTAGTAGTCATTACCCTGGGACATGTGTCAAAAAGTGATTTATTGCTTCCGGTACCACGCCCTTCCGGACCACCCATGTCGTCCCCCCTCCCCCACATGACCTTGAGTGTCCAGCTGTGTCAACACAACCTTTGACCCCGATGTCATTGACCTATGACCTCGGATATTAGGATGAATGTAATGTTGTTTGTGTTTGTCCATCTGGCTGTTGACCTGTGACCTCGGGAGTGAATGATCGTTTGACCCGGTTGTTTGAACAGATATTTCGGGGCTGTCGCATTCCGTCACAGGGGCTTTTGTATGTGGACATCCTCTTCGTCTCAATGAGAAAAAATAATATTTTACCAATAGGGTCAATGCAATATACGCTCTCTCTCTCTCTCTCTCTCTCTCTTCTCTCTCTCTTTCTCGTCACACACGTAATACAGATCTATTTAAAATAAATGAAAATATATTTATATAATATATTAAACTGAATAATGAACAACATTGGAACAATCCAATCCCTCTCCCACTCTCTCTCTGTCTTTCCAAGTGAGCAGCTCACACCCAGCCAGGCAGTGACAACAATGGGCCATGCTGCATTCTATGGGACACTTAGTCTGTTACCTTTTCCAGAGAAAATGTTCAAAATGTTTAAATATGTTCTTAAAAATCTTTAAAGTTTTAATAAATCTTCCTATAAGGGTGATGCTTAAAATAAATCTCTGTATGTTTAAAAATGAGCTAGGAATATTGAGTGATTTGATTTAAAATGATTCCAGATATAAAGTCTCTATGTGTTGGACATACCCTATTAGGGATGAACATTAGGGATGAGATTTACACACATTACACTGAATAATAATAATCAAACATCTTACTAAATAATATAGTTTTAGCTAGATGAAAATATAAAAATATCTTACACATCTTACTAAATATAAGCTGGATGAGTTTTAGCTGGATGAAAATAATAATATCTTACATTTCCAGGGATCAGGAAATGTAATTCCTTTAAACATCATGAAGTTTTAATACTTATAATCCGCCTCTCTCTCTCTCTCTCTCTCTCTCTCTCGCTCTCCCACACACACACACACACACACACACACACACCACACACACTCTTTTCAAAAGTGAAAAACTTTCTCTTCTTTGAATGAAGATGGTAAAAATAAAAGTATAACGATGTTAATAATAACAAACAGTTATCACTGTAAAGCTTCTTCGACACAATCTGCATTGTAAAAAGCACTATATACAGTAAATAAAGGCGACTTGACTAAATTTAGATTAAATCTTTAAAGATTTAATAAATAATCAAATATTGTTCTTAAAAGTCTACAGTATCGGGATAACATCCGATGCCAATGGTAGAAATTATTTGCTTAAATTTAACCTAAAGTATACTTTTTATTAAACAACATCTGTACATAGTCATCTTAGATCTTATTTCTCAAAGATTCAATCAGAAGGGTTAGGGTTAAGTTTTTGAGGAAACAGCTTGTTAAAAACAGAGTGTTAACTAGAAATATTTAATTTGAATTGAATTAAAAAATACAAACATGAAAGTATCTGTGTGTTTGACGACTCGCAGATGCAACTTGCACGTCCCTGTACAAATGAGGACTCAGCTTTGCTCTTATTTAGCTTAAGTTGCATCTTTAAGAAGATCACTGTGCATTTTCAGAGAGGGATCCTCAACAATCATTAATGATGGCCTCAGGATATAGGCTGATGAGGTGATTTACAGATCAGTCACTTCTCTGTGCTGAGCCTGTATGTTACCACCTCTTGAGCATCCTTTGGGGGGAGATGACACTAGCAGGACACATGCCCCTTGACCCCCAACAATTTTGCATGGGTGTTAAACACCCTACAAGTAGTCATTTATTTCAACTGTGTTATTTACAAAACAGCATTTTTCAATGGAGTGAATCTACACATCTGAGGTCTTTCAGAGACATGACTTCAGGATCAGTGGGTCTCTTGAGAATATTTAATTGTGCTTAAAAACCAAAGATCAGGCCAAATCCCCTACATGACAATGTCCACATCAGACTCTGTACTTGAAAATATCTTTGCTGTTAAATATGTTTAAAAATCCTCACATGTAAACTTATATTTTTTAAGCCTCTTCGATCTATATTATTTACTTTTCTTATTTCTATAAAGTTTCAATTCCTAGTAAATATCCAGTAAAAAGATTATAAAACAAAACAATAATGTTGACAAATATTTTTACTGCGATGTTTTTAACAAATAGGGATTACAAACAGTTCCTCACACAATGAAACCATTAAGGATAGCCAAAGGCTCATAACAAAGACACATTACTATGTAAGATATGTACGATAGTTTTACCAATAGTTTAAAAAAAAAAAAGATAATATTGTTTTAAAGTTTAAATAAAAAGTTAAAAGCAAGCGTATCTTCATGTGTTCTGACACAATTTTTACTTTATAAAATTTGCGGTTGTTATTTCTAGGCTCATGATACTTTTATTGGCCTGATAAATATAAAGTTAATCCATGATGAAACAAGAGAATCACACTACCAAATACGTTTGATACAATATTTTAAGAAAAAAGGGTGATTTTAAAATACAACTAAACCAGATTATTTTTTTCTTTTGACATGCATTTAGGCAAAAATGATTTTCCCCAGTGGTGTTGGAACAGGACTTATTTTTTAAAGTTTCAGACATGATAATCATGCGATACAAGCATTCGGATGAAGCTTCATATTAAACAAAAAAAGAATATGGCATTTTCACTTGTATTCAGCACGTATTTTTCAACATGTATTATACAATATCTGCACACCATTTTCTGAAAAGGTTTTAGTAATGCTTTAGATCAGAATCTAGATTTTAGCAACCAACATGACATTAAATAGTTGTACCAGTGTACAAGGGTGTCTAAACTGTTTATAACAATTTGAATATTGAATATAGTTTACTGATATAGCTTACTGACATTGCCTATGCCCCTACAGATAAAAGCCAAAGACACAATGCAAAGACACAAATCAATGAGAATATTTTATACAGAAATGATATTTTCAGAAATTCAAAGGGCTCGGTTACAAAGAAAATAAATTGATAGATCTTGTAGTGCAATTATCCATCTCTTCTATGGGGGTTTGCGTGAAGCATTGACACAAAGTAAATCTGGCTGTTTGCGCTTGAAACGATTACGACTGAGACATATCTAACCATTGCACTGAAAGCTATGATTTCATCCAGTTTGAGATGGGTAAACAAAGTTACACACTGTAGTAAAAGTTATAGATACATCTCAAACAACATCTTTGTACAATTTTGTACAAATTGAGTGAACACAATAAATTCACACATGTAAATTCAAGAGGCCTAGTAACTAAGAAAGCAGCGACATCATGTAAGAAAAGTGTCATACTGCATGCAGAAGTCCACTCTTGATTTATTGTGATAGGCATTTTTACCCCCTTCACTGGTCTTAGTCACATTATAAAGACTAACAAGATCGCTGATAGCATTTTATTCATCGGTCTGTATATGTTTTTAGCCGAATACTCCTCTCGGGCTGCTGTCAGTGTAAGTTTTTGCAATTCGTCACATGTGTGATGAACACAGGCCATTCATTTAAGCATCTTTTAGATGATGACCTTTGACAAAAAAAATTTCTTTTAAAGTGTTTAACGAATCATTTCTTTCAACACCCCAGCCTAACATTAAAGAATACGTGCAAATATTATAGTATAGATTTTTGTTAGAGTCTATGCCACGCTGTTGTAATGCAAGCTCAATTGAGAACTATAGCATTGCATACCCTTGTAAAGAAGAAATTCAAACAATCATTATACAGGTATTATATAATTTACCATGTGTGTACGACATATAAGATACAATTAGCTATAATGTAAACATAATACAGAAAAGCTCTCTTCTGATCTATTGCAAAAGATTGTAAATGCCATTTTTCCCACTCTCAGTCTATCACCCTGCTTCCAATTTTGTTAATTTATCATTTGTAATTTTGTTCAAATGCAGTCTTCATCTAAAAACTGTTCTCTGAGTTTGGTCAAAATGAACTTTCACTGTTTCACTCAAACCACCCTTGTTCACATTACTTAAAAAAACTCATGTAACTACATGAACGTAATTTAACTGCGTTGTTTCTACTAAAATTGAGTATTGTCAGCTTTACTTAGTAAGTGTTTGTTCAGTCAACTTAACATTGCTGTGTGAAACGCACACATTATTGTTGACATAACTAACTGTGCAGTGGATCCGTAGTTCCCAGCATGCTTTGCAAGGGACTGCATTAGGAGAGTAAATTTAGGGATTAAAGTGTTATTTTATGTGTTTTTCAGTAAAGGGAAAGATGTTGTTAGTTTATGTTCGTGTTTAATGTTCAGTTATGTTGGACATTTAGAGTAGTTTTGTTTGTTGTTTTGAGTTTTGTGGTTACCATCATGCAGAAGAGTGTCGTCTGTGTTTAGGCTGCGAGCACTCATATACACATGCTTATAGGATGAAATTCCTGCTCTCAATTCAATTGAGTTTGTTCAATGAGTTATTTTTTGAGTGCATTTTGGGGTGAGGGGCTGCATTCTGATATGTTGTATCCTTTTTATTTAAATGCTTATTCAAAAAAAAAAAACGTGTTCACCTTACGTAATCAACATAACATTATTAAGTAAACTGCACATATAAATATTATGTAACAGTGACATTCAAATGATTTGTATTTACTCAAAGAAATGTTGTCAGCTTTATTTGAATTTCTTTTGTTCGTTCAACTAAATAGTTTTTTGTACAAATTACTCAATATTGTTGCGTGGAACCACTTGACACTTATTTTTTAAGTAAATCCAACAATTCATTTTTTTGAGTTTACAGCTAGTATTTATGAAAATGAATGAAAACATGAGAGATGTAGTACTGACGTTCTTTTTGATGTTGATCTCATCTTCTGGTCTGTCTGCGGTCAAAGGACACATCATTTTAAACTTTAAACAAGTCTTGCTGTTTTTCTGGTACATTCTGTTACATACTATTACACTTAGTTACAGCATGTTACAGCTGTGAAAAAATATTGCCTCTGTACTCTAAACAAGACTTCAATAAAAAGTAACTTGATTAGTTATTTTAAGTGAAAGGTTAGTTGATTCAGGCCATTTTACGATCAAAATTGTTTAACATCTCTAAATTTCAATATATGCTCCTGCTTAAATATTACTTGTTTTCATTTACAAAGAGGTCAGACAAAATCTATATATATATATATATTAGAGGTGGGCATAGATTAATTTTTTAATCTAGATTAATCTAGATTAATTTTGGAATTAATCTAGATTAATCTAGATTAAAATGGCTCATTTGAATTCTGCCGAAGACATTCAGAATATGTGAGATACCCAAATTGTCCCTGCGTCCCAATGTCCATATCCATCCTAAATAGTATGTGAGAAATAAGTGTGTCCCAAAGCATAGTATGTTGAAAGGAGTAAGCCAAAAGTCCCCGGATGGTCTACTATTTCCAGTAGATTTTCGAAGTGTGGATCGTGCACACTATAGAGGCTAATATTGCCCACAATCCATTGCGCGTTGTACGAGGATTCAGTTCAGAACTACAAACACGAGTAAAAAGTGTTAAAAACTACAAAACATGGCGAATATGCACGACGCTGAGAGATTGTTTGAGTGACTAATAATAAGTTCAAACTGATAGAAAAATATTTATTTAATTTATGTGTTATTTTCGTCTGCAAATACCAATGTGGACTTTTATAAAGATCATTGGCCATTAACTTTTAAATGCATCATTATGCATTAATATGAGGAGAGTTCTCCACATGAAAGACTCGCGACTGCAGATCAACGTGCTGCATTTCTCTCCGATACGGTAGGAAATTAGCTAAATGAAATGTGGAGGATGTAAGATGATTGACAGGGCAGTTTACGGTGACTGGATGCGACAGAGAGCAAAGACGCAATTGTATGACGTGATAGTATGTCCCAAAGCTTGTCTACTCTTATGCTACACACTCAAAAGTAAGTACTTTTTGTTCACGGAAAGAGTACATACTTTTAGGGCATAGTATAAGTAGGCGAATTGGGACGCAACACATGACTAAAAGTAATCCGCTATTCTGTCCGACAAAGCAGATAGGAGTTAGAAGATTAACTCGGCGGAGTTAAACTTGTATTAAACTTGAGTTATTTTGTATATTGACATCTTTCCGCGTTTGAAACAACATTGATTCTCATGTTCATTCATGTTTATTTGATGCTATAAATGGACTCGTAGTACGAGATGATCGGTTTTACGAGCCTCTTGAGTTGAGGCATTCTGTCACGGTCACGACACATTAAAGAAAACAGGTTTTATTGTTTGAATTTCTTTAAAAAACTACACAGTTTTAAAGCTGGGACTTTGTTAAATATCATGAGTAACCTGCTCTGTCTTGTCTGTCGACGTGTTGTCCGTGTCCTCCTTGCTCCGTGATGCATTTATCACTGTGTGTGGCGTGACAGCGCCACGGCTTGACAAACAAAGCAACAGTAACTAAGGGGGGCGGGTCTTTGCGAAGGGTCAGTTCGGCTAGATATACATCCGCGCTAAAATATCAAGGTGAAAGTCATCATAGCTTGCGTAGTATAGACCCAGCTCCCAACCCAACTTTCAGAATAGATTAACGGCGATATTTTTTTTATCGCCCGATAAGAGTCTTGCGTTAACGCGCGTTAACGCCGTTAACGGCCCACCACTAATATATATATATATATATATTCATAAATAACTATGATAGTGTTACAGGTCCTAGGTACAGTTGGGTGTCTGTAGGAGAGAGAGAGCAAGAGATGATTAGGACTCAAGACGTCCTCTGTCGTTAATAAAAAGTTTCAGCGTCATTAAGACAAGCTCTGTAACTGTATTTGTAGATACATTGAAATAACTGTAACCATACAAATATCAGCTATGAATAACTAAAACAAAGCCTAACAACATACACACATGACTCTAACTTTCACAAACCAGACTGACCCCAGGTATGGATATCTCAAATACTCGCAATAGTTAGATATCTGACTTTATCCGCATGTTTAGGGGCGCTACCGTTCTTGTCTCATAAATTGTATGCTTCTTTCCCATTTTATTCACTTTTTTTTTTGAAACACAGTGTTTTAACATGTACATTCTTTTTGTCTGTAATTGTAATTTTAAACGTATTTGTTTTCCATTACCGTTTCACCCATTCCATCTTGTCCGAAAATCAGTGTTTTCTACACATGGGTAATGCGATGTTGAAATTGCACTTCGCTGTTCTCTGCATCTCTTTTTTCGTACCATTTAATTGATTTAATAAAAAAGGTGGTGTAACCACACTCTTACTCATTTATGTAGCCTACTGTATTATATTTTACGGCGGAGCAAAGATCTTGAACATGTAGCCTGTAAAACATTTAAAGACTTCAAAACGCCATATATAGACGTTTTACCCTCCAGGGGTTAGACACAGCAGGTGTTCACATTCTCTCTAGTTAAAACCTACAGCCCTACCTACTGAAAGCTTTAGGACAGTCTGCAAATCTAGAATGGCTACTCCACAAGTTCCTGAAACTTCTGTTGAAAGTTATATTAAAACGGAAAAAAATCTTCCTTACGCTCAGCAGAAAAAACACAGGATTCGTTTGACCAAGTTTCTTCGTGAAGATGAAAATTTTGTGAAACAGGAATATCTGTTGGAACAAGACGATTCATGACCAACACCTCATTAAGTTGATGAAACCCCGTGAGGGATATGAAATGGACTTTTGGTCTAAAAGCAGCAACGTTTCGGACGATGAGTGGGACAGAGACTGGCCGGTTCCAGAGGACGACCCCTTCGAATGCTGCAAACAGTCTATATTTTCAGTGGAGCGACGTACCTGCATTACATACCGTCTTTTTAACAATAGACAATTGTTTAATTTGCGCTGAATTCATTTCAAGCGCTGCTAAATGTTTAATCAGTCATGGTGATGATATGTATTAAAATGGTAACGTGATATAGCAAAGCCTGAACTGTACAATGATATTGTAATGTATCATGTCCTTGCTTCTGTTTTGTGTTACATGCTATATGTGTAATTGTTTTTGTTTAATATACTGATTGGATCCAATTTCCCTCGCCTCTAAGAATCTCTATGTTTCAGACATTATGGTTTATACTAATTCTAGAATTCGTTTAAAGTAAATTTTTGAACAACATTAAAATAAGACCCTTATTGAATATTCAGTATGTACATTACGTTTAAAGTTTTACTTGAGATCATTTAATACGATGGTGTTAATAAAAGTTTTTAATAGTAATACTAAAGTAATACTAAATTAAAGTATTTTAATATCTTAATCTTAACTTAACTCTTTAGTAAAAGTGAAACGTCTGGACAAAAAGAAATTCCATCCTATCTACATGTTATGGATCTTATTGTGAACCATTCATAAGTGCTTGTTTTTTGTTTTGTTTGTTTTTGACCTCGTGACTTTTTAATCAAAATATCTGGATTGAGTGAAATGAGTGATTTATCTTCTCTCTGATGAAATATGCAGGACTTTTACATATTGCTATTTCTGTTGCACATTGTGTCGTTAATTATATAGGGGGGATGGGCATGGGCGTCCCCAATCGGCTGTCCAGATAAAAGCCATGCTGTGCTTCCCTTATCGCAAGCATCCTGGGTTTCCTAACCGGTCTGTGTGAGGGAGCTGGTGCTGCAGCCTATAGACAGCTGTACCAAAGCAGACTGCTGTGCTACTGCAACATCTCTTTGATCAAGGAACATTGTCTGGTTGTTACATGGACCGCCAAAAATCAACTTTCCTGATTGTCTGAGCCTGAGACTTCTTTGACTCACACTTTGGGGGATCAGACCCAAAAACCCAAACTTCAAACCATTAATAAACTGTGTAAACTGTTGGACAATCGTGTTTTAAGGACTCGCCCACGGGATATTGAAGAAAGTTTATATCAAAGACAAAGTTTATACCGTGCACCAAGTTGACTTCTGAAAATCCATCTTCATTGCAGAGTATTTGAAATGTCTACGCAAAAAAAAAAGGAGAATGACCCGCCTTTGAGCTCTGATGAGGGTGTGCACCGACACCCCGCGTGCCAGTGCGCCACGGGCAATGAGTGCCCTCTAAAAGGGATCTTGGACTGTATGTTTAAAGATTATTTCAGAGGACCGATGGTTGACCTGATGCACAGGATCATCGAAGACACGTGCAATCAGCTGATGATGATGATGATGATGATTATGATGATTGTACGGAGGAAACCAAACGTGTAACAAATCTCAAAAAAGAGATGGATGTCGTAAGAGACCTGGCAAATTCATGGTATTCTGATGTGACGAGCATGTGTGTTTACACCAAAGAGCCAATCTGTGTAATAATAAGAAAAGTTCTGGATGTGATGTCTGGATGTACCGAAGAGTTAGGAGTTCGACTCTATGTATGTGTACAATTGTAACAGATGTCTGTGTCTCACTGCGTTCAAACAATGCTGATGATACCACCATTGTCGAAATGCTGGTCAATCATGTCCTAGACCGAAACATGAGCATGCAGAGATTTTCTTTTATGGTTAGACCACCTGTAATTTCATGACTTATGTATGCATGTCTTCATTGTATATTCAAAAACTTTGAAATAAAAGTTTGAATCACTTGTTGTTATTTATGACCATGTCTGAGCTCATTAAAAAATGGTAATACAAAGTCTCTAACCCCTGGAGGGTAAAACGTCTATATATGGCGTTTGAAGTCATTTAAATGTTTTACAGGCTACAATGTTTCAAAGATCTTTGCTCCGCCGTAAATATAATACAGTAGCTACATAAATGAGTAGAGTGTGGTTACACCACCTTTTTATTAAATCAATTAAATGGTACGAAAAAAGAGAGCAGAGAACAGCGAGAGTGCAATTTCAACATCGCATTACACCTAAATGTGTAGAAAACACTGATTTTCGGACAAGATGGAATGGGTGAAACGGTAATGGAAAACAAATACGTTTAAAATTACAATTACAGACAAAAAGAATGTACATGTTAAAACACTGTGTTTCAAAAAAAAAAAGTGAATAAAAGGGGAAAGAAGCATACAATTTATGAGGACAAGAACGGTAGCGCCCCTAAACATGCGGATAAAGTCAAGATATCTAACTATTGCGAGTATTTGAGATATCCATACCTGGGGTCAGTCTGGTTTGTGAAAGAGTTAGAGTCATGTGTGTATGTTGTTAGGCTTTGTTTTAGTTATTCATAGCTGATATTTGTATGGTTACAGTTATTTCAATGTATCTACAAATACAGTTACAGAGCTTGTCTAATGACGCTGAAACTTTTATTAACGACAGAGGACGTCTTGAGTCCTAATCATCTCTTGCTCTCTCTCTCTCCTCAGACCCCACTGTACCTAGGACCTGTAAACACTATCATAGTTATTTATGAATATATAGATTATATATTAGTGGGGCCGTTAACGGCGTTAACGCGCGTTAACGCAAGACTCTTATCGGGCGATTAAAAAAAATATCGCCGTTAATCTATTCTGAAAGTTGGGTTGGGAGCTGGGTCTATACTACGCAAGCTATGATGACTTTCACCTTGATATTTTAGCGCGGATGTATATCTAGCCGAACTGACCCTTCGCAAAGACCCGCCCCCCTTAGTTACTGTTGCTTTGTTTGTCAAGCCGTGGCGCTGTCACGCCACACACAGTGATAAATGCATCACGGAGCAAGGAGGACACGGACAACACGTCGACAGACAAGACAGAGCAGGTTACTCATGATATTTAACAAAGTCCCAGCTTTAAACTGTGTAGTTTTAAAGAAATTCAAACAATAAAACCTGTTTTCTTAATGTGTCGTGACCGTGACAGAATGCCTCAACTCAGAGGCTCGTAAACCGATCATCTCGTACTACGAGTCCATTTATAGCATCAAATAAACATGAATGAACATGAGAATCAATGTTGTTTCAAACGCGGAAAGATGTCAATATACAAAATTAACTCAAGTTTAATACAAGTTTAACTCCGCCGAGGTTAATCTTCTAACTCCTATCTGCTTTGTCGGACAGAATGGCGGATTACTTTTAGTCATGTGTTGCGTCCCAATTCGCCTACTTATACTATGCCCTAAAAGTATGTACTCTTTCCGTGAACAAAAAGTACTTACTTTTGAGTGTGTAGCATAAGAGTAGACAAGCTTTGGGACATACTATCACGTCATACAATTGCGTCTTTGCTCTCTGTCGCATCCAGTCACCGTAAACTGCCCTGTCAATCATCTTACATCCTCCACATTTCATTTAGCTAATTTCCTACCGTATCGGAGAGAAATGCAGCACGTTGATCTGCAGTCGCGAGTCTTTCATGTGGAGAACTCTCCTCATATTAATGCATAATGATGCATTTAAAAGTTAATGGCCAATGATCTTTATAAAAGTCCACATTGGTATTTGCAGACGAAAAATAACACATAAATTAAATAAATATTTTTCTATCAGTTTGAACTTATTATTAGTCACTCAAACAATCTCTCAGCGTCGTGCATATTCGCCATGTTTTGTAGTTTTTAACACTTTTTACTCGTGTTGTTAGTGAACTGAATCCTCGTACACGCGCAATGGATTGTGGGCAATATTAGCCTCTATAGTGTGCACGGATCCACACTTCGAAAATCTACTGGAAATAGTAGACCATCCGGGGACTTTGGCTTACTCCTTTCAACATACTATGCTTTGGGACACACTTATTTCTCACATACTATTTAGGATGGTATGGACATTGGGACGCAGGGACAATTTGGGTATCTCACATATTCTGAATGTCTTCGGCAGAATTCAAATGAGCCATTTTAATCTAGATTAATCTAGATTAATTCCAAAATTAATCTAGATTAATCTAGATTAAAAAAATTAATCTATGCCCACCTCTAATATATATATAATATAGATATTTGTCTGACCTCTTTGTAAATGAAAACAGTAATATTTAAGCAGGAGCATATATTGAAATTTAAGAGATGTTAAACAATTTTGATCGTAAAATGGCCTGAATCAACTAACCTTTCACTTAAAATAACTATCAAGTTACTTTTATTGAAGTCTTGTTTAGTACAGAGGCAATATTTTTTCACAGCTGTAACATGCTGTAACTAAGTGTAATAGTATGTAACAGAATGTACCAGAAAAACAGCAAGACTTGTTTAAAGTTTAAAATGATGTGTCCTTTGACCGCAGACAGACCAGAAAGATGAGATCAGAACATCAAAAAGAACGTCAGTACTACATCTCTCATGTTTTCATTCATTTTCATAAATACTAGCTGTAAACTCAAAAAATGAATTGTTGGATTTACTTAAAAAATAAGTGTCAAGTGGTTCCACGCAACAATATTGAGTAATTTGTACAAAAAACTATTTAGTTGAACGAACAAAAGAAATTCAAATAAAGCTGACAACATTTCTTGAGTAAATACAAATCATTTGAATGTCACTGTTACATAATAGTTATATGTGCAGTTTACTTAATAAGGTTTGTTGATTACGTAAGGTGAACACGTTTTTTTTTTTTGAATAAGCATTTAAATAAAAAGGATACAACATATCAGAATGCAGCCCCTCACCCCAAATGCACTCAAAAAAATAACTCATTGAACAAACTCAATTGAATTGAGAGCAGAATTTCATCCTATAAGCATGTGTATATGAGTGCTCGCAGCCTAACACAGACCACTCTTCATGATGGTAACCACAAAACCTCAAAAATTACAAAACTACTCTAAATGTCCAACATAACTGAACATTAAACACGAACATAAACTAACAACATCTTTCCCTTTACTGAAAAACACATAAATACACTTTAATCCCTAAATTTACTCTCCAATGCAGTCCCTTGCAAAGCATGCTGGAACTACGGATCCACTGCACAGTGTTATGTCAACAATAATGTGTGCGTTTCACACAGCATGTTAAGTTGACTGAACAAACACTTACTAAGTAAAGCTGACAATACTCAATTTTAGTAGAAACAACGCAGTTAAATTACGTTCATGTAGTTACATGAGTTTTTTAAGTAATGTGAACAAGGGTGGTTTGAGTGAAACAGTGAAAGTTCATTTTTGATCAAACTCAGAGAGCAGTCTTCATCTAAAACTGTATTTTAACAAAATTAATAAATGATAAATTAACAAAAATTGGAAGCAGGGTGATAGACAGAGTGGGGAAAATGGCATTTACAATCTTTTGCAATAGATCAGAAGAGAGCTTTTCTGTATTAAGTTTACATTATAGCTAATTGTATATTATACTGTATGTCGTACACACATGGTAAATTATATAATACCTGTATAATGATTGTTTGAATTTCTTCTTTACAAGGGTATGCAATGCTATAGTTCTCAAATGAGCTTGCATTACAACAGCGTGGCATAGACTCTAACACAACTCTGTACTATAATATGTACACGCATTCTTTAACGTCATGCTGGGATGTTGAAAGAAATGATTTGTTAAACACTTTAAACAGAATTGGTTTTGTCAAAGGTTCAGTCATACATCTAAAAGATGCTTAAATGAATGGCCTGTGTTCATCACACATGTGATGAATTGCAAAAACTTACACTGACAGCAGCCCGAGAGGAGTATTCGGCTAAAAACATATACAGACCGACAGATAAAATGTTATCAGCGATCTTGTAGTCTTTATAATGTGACTAAAGACAGTGAAGGGGGTACAAATGCCTATCACAATAAATCAAGAGTGGACTTCTGCATGCAGTATGACACTTTTCTTACATGATGTCGATGCTTTCTTAGTTACTAGGCCTCTTGAATTTACATGTGTGAATTTATCGTGTTCACTTAATTTGTACAAAATTGTACAAAGATCATGTTTGAGATGTATCTATAACTTTACTACACTGTGTAACTTTGTTTACCCATCTCAAACTGGATGAAATCATAGCTTTTAGCGCAATGGTTAGATATGTCTCAGTTTTAATCGTTTCAAGTGCAAACAACCAGACTTACTTTTCGCATCGATGCTTCACGCAAACCCCCATCGAAGAGATGGATAATTGCACTACAAGATCTATCAATTTATTTTCTCTGTAACAGCGTCCTTTCAATTTCTGAAAATATCATAACTGTATAAAATATTCTCATTGAGTTAATTTCTACATAGAAAATGTTTGGCTTTTTTCTGTAGGGGAAAAAGCAATGTCAGTAAGCTATATTCGATATCTGTTTGAATAAAAAATTATAATCTAAAAAAATTGTTATAAACAGTTGAGACACGCTGGTACAACTATGTAATGGCATGTTGGGTGCCAAAATCTGGATTCTGATCTAAAGCATTATTAAAACCATCATGGTGTGGACCCTTGATACTAAGGTACAAATATTGTATAATGCATGTTGAAAATGACCAAAACTTTTAAACAAGTC
The DNA here is from genome assembly GCA_028476615.1 of Culter alburnus. Lineage (NCBI taxonomy): Eukaryota > Metazoa > Chordata > Actinopteri > Cypriniformes > Xenocyprididae > Culter > Culter alburnus. The sequence continues at coordinate 103,675 of JAOTNS010000013.1, forward strand.
CTGTTCAAAAACCACTGGGGAAAATCATTTTTGTCTAATAGTCTGTAAAAAGAAAAACATTGTGTTATCTGGTTTAGTTGTATTTAAAAACAAACAAACAAAAACATATTTCTTGTGTCAAAAGAATTTGGTAACATGATTCTCTTGTTTCATCATGTATTAACTTCATTTAACAGGCTGATAATGGTAGCATGAACCTAGAAATAACAACGGTCAATGTTCTAATGCAAAAATTGTGTCAGAACACATGGTATGAAGATACGCTTGCTTTTAACTTTTTATTAAAACAATATTATCTTTTTTTTTAAATGTAATACAGTATTTGATTTTTGGTAAAACTATCTTACATATCTTACGTAGTAATGTGTCATTGTCATGAGCCTTTGGCTATCCTTAATGGTTTCATTGTGTGAGGAACTGTTTGGAATAAAGTAATCTATTTGTTAAAAACATTGCCGCAAACATATTTGTTAGCAGTATTCTTTTGATTTACTTTATATTTATTATGAATTGAAGGTAGAAATAAGTAAATCATATAGATCTATGAGACATGCGTCACCTTAAAAAAATGTACGTTTACATGTGAGGATTTTTAAACATATTTAACAGCAAAGATATTTTCAAGCACAGAGTCTGATGTGGACGCGGTCATGTAGGGGATTTGGCCTGATCTTTGGTTTTTAAGCACAATTAAATATTCTCATGAGACCCACTGATCTTGATGGCGCTGAAAGACTCGATTAAAAAATGCTGTTTTGAAATTAACACAGTTGAAATAAATGACTACCAGTAGGGTGTTTAACACCCATGCAAAATTGTTGGGGGACAAAGGGGCATGTGTCCTGCTAGTGTCATCTCCCCCCCCCAAGGGGCAACATACAGGCTCAGCACAGAGAAGTGACTGATCTGTAAATGACCTCATCAGCCTATATCCTGAGGCCGTCATTAATGATTGTTGAGGGTCCCTCTCTGAAAATGCACAGTGATCTTCTTAAAGATGCAACTTAAACTAAATAAGAGCAAAGCTGAGTCCTCAGTTTTACAGGGACGTGTTAGTTGCATCTGCGAGTCGTCAATTACAGAGATACCTTCATGTTTGGATTTTTTTTTTTTTTTTTTTTTTTTTATCAAAGCAAATTAAATATTTCTAGTTAACATAGTGTTTTTAACATGCTGTTTTCTCAAAAACTTAACCCTAACCCTTCTGCTTGAATCTTTGAGAAATAAGATCTAAGATGACTATGTACAGGTTTTTGAACAGATGTTGTTTAATAAAAAGTATACTTTAGGTTAAATTTAAGCAAAATCATTTCTACCATTGGCATCAGATGTTATCCTGATACTGCAGAAAAAGAATATTTGATTTTTTTTAATAATTTTTTATTAAATCTGTAAAGATTTAATTTAAACAATATTTTAATTTTAAAAGACTATTTTTAAACTTTTAAGATTGTGCTTTGAAATAAATTTAGCACAAAAACATTCACTCTGGAATGAGTTAGCTGTCTTAACACACACTGTGACAGAGCCTCATCTGTCTGACTCCACCCTCCCATCTCTCATTCACACTGGAGTTTGTTCCTGGGAGGATCTGGGGCTGTTTAATGAATGATTTTATTTTATTAATGCTTTTTGTTTTATTTTTACATTTTTGTCATTGCAAAATTAACTTCTTGTGAACTACTAAAAAGTGAACTACTTCTTCAGCTCTCTGAAAATGTAAGTTTTTTAAAAAATATATATTTATTTTTAATTTATATTTTCATTTAGCCTATATTTCAATTGTTTAAATATTTTTTTTAGCAACATATTTGATATTATATTTAGAATAATTTTAAAATAGAGACAAGTTCCTTTTATAGAACTAACCCAAGGCATCACAGGGTCTGAATAAAAACATTGTTTCTCTCTGAAAATGCTTGGTGATTTTCATATTGAATTATTGAAAATGTTACACAATGTGAGAGATGGCTTGTGAGACCCATACATTTTTACACATACACTGATAATAAAATGTCAAATGTTTGATTTATTAAGACTTCAAAAATATAATTTAAAAACTAAAAAGATTTAATTTGAACAATTGTTTCATTTTAAATGATGTAATTTAAACTTTTACATTTATGCTTTAAAAATAAAAGTTAGCTTGAACAAAATATTGTTTCATCTACCCCCACTGACCAGTGCTCTCCCCCCTCTGTCTCTGACACTATCATGCATTGTTGCAAGTCACTTGGAGAGACAATGAGAAAACCATTTAGTGTTAAGGACATCAAGAAGGAACACTTTACCCTACTCACTGAAAACTGTAAGATATTTTTATTTGAATTTATTTGAATTTTCATTTAATTTTATTTTATTATAAACTAAGTCTCAGTAAATTTAGTAAGTGTTTTTATTATTCAGTCTGCTAGAAACTTTTGGAGATACAATGTTTTTCACTTTTGAGTCTATGCAAGGCTCTGTGTGTGTGTGTGTGTGCGTGCGTGCGTGCGTGCGTGCGTGTGTGTCTGTGCGTGTGTGTGTGTGAGAGAGAGAGAGAGAGAGAGGAGAGAGAGAGAGAGAGAGATTTAGATTTCAGTATAAACTAAAAGCAATTTTTTTTTTTTAGATTTTTTTAATTAACTACCAAAATGCACCCCCCATTTGCAAAACACCTTTTGAAATTATACTAAATGATATTTTTGAAAATATAAAGAAGAAAACGTTTACTACGGTACATGAGGACAGATTATACAGAAAAATAAATAAGTCTATGTAAACCCTACATAAACCATGAAAACCCCAACATGTCTGGACATGTCTACACATAAAATTCCTTTTGCGATGGCATTGTAAAATGAATATACCTTTACTTATATGTCACATTTTGGGTGTTTTATATTTCAAGCTAAAAGCAATTATTAACCCATTGACATATTGAAGTTTTTATATAAATAATAATCAGTTTCAGTAAATTTAGTAAAAATAAATTTAGTTTTTTATTATTCGGCGTGTTATAATCTTTTGGAGATATGAATGTTTTTCACTTTTTGAAATGCGTGTATGTGTGTGTGTGTGTGTGTGTGTGTATTCTATTTTATAAAATGTACCATGTTTATTGTTTTGTTATTTTGATCTGGCTGTTTCTTCATTAAAATCTTATTTTTGTCACATACGCAGAGATGAGCCAGAATGCAGATATCTGCTCAATAAATCTGCTCAACACATGTGACCCTCAACCCCCGGAAATCATCCCTAAGGATGTACAATTTGCACGGTCAAAGTTCAAAAATTATCAATTTGTTCCACATCATTAATGACCTACAGGTCAACATCTGAGGTATTTCAAAAATCCCGGGAATCAATGGACACATTCATACCCATGTCAAAGGTCAACCTTGGAGGGAGGGGAAATATCCCAAGGGCTAATATCATAATTCATAAGGTCATATGTCAGGTCATAGGTCAGGTCAGAGGTCATCAATCATAAAAAGTGACAGTTCGTGTAGGTTAATTACTACTTGTATATACAGATATTCAATACTATATAATATTGAATATAATACTGTACTTGCAGTACATACCGTATACTATAAATTCACTTTACTTGTGCTTTCTATACATTTTATGTAATGGCAAAATGTGTTTACTGTGTTACAATATACTTTACCTCATGTTCTGGATGTTGTGTTTTCCATTTTTAATGTAATGTCTAATGAATGATCTGTAGTGTTTATATATTGTTTAATGTGTGTATGATCTGAAAGCTTTGTTTGATTTTGCCATAAGAGTCAGAGGTTTTGTGAAATTAGTTTGAAGATTGGATTTGTGTTTAATGTTTTGAGAAAATGATGATGGTTTCAAGAAATGTGTTTTAGCAATTGTGAAATACTGTAAAATGTTATATTGATTTACTCTGGATTCTTCTGAAATCATTATGACCAGTAGATTATTGGAGTCCATATTTCTGCAAATCTGCATCAGGATATGTCAAACTAAAGGTTCAATGAGTGACTTTTTGATTTCTGTCTTCGCTGGCTTAGCAAGTTGCAGTATCGTGACTAAGAAAACTGTTTTTGTAGGAACAAGCATGTGGTGGTTTGACTCATGCATTAGTAAACTCTGCACCCTCTGACTAAGAATCATAAACTGACAAATTTGTGTCATGAGATCCATGCAAACCCTAATAAACTAATAAACCCTAATAAACTAATGAACGAATAATTGAAAGTATGGGATACCCAGAATAATCAAATATCTAAATTAATACATAACAAATGATTAATTTTTAATTGGAAATACCATCTAAGAGTAATAGTTATTTGAAATTGTCAGATTAAACGAGCAGCTAAAGTAAAATTTCAACTCATTTCTAGAAATTCAGAAATCTGTTCAGCCAACCTTGTATTGAATGCAGTATTTAACTTGAAACATAACTCGGTCTTTAACATGTTCTCTACAACTTTTATCACTATATTGATGTAAAATAAACTCAACATATAAATAATTTACTGTTGTGTTTCTTGGACTAAATTCTCTCCATTTAATTATGTTTATTGGTTATTGGATACATTTAGCCTACTATAAATATGTGAGAGTTAATTTTGATTCAATCCTTCATAAAAAGCTTTTTTGATTTGTATTATTTTATTATAAACACACACAATATATACATATAGTATACTAACGCAAAATGTTATTAAAAATGTGCCTATTTATGTTAAAAGATTTTATATTTTATTATTAACAGGACAGTATTTATACATTTATTTTTTATGAATGAAATCACAAAGAAATTAATTATTTTAAATAGCAAAACACTGTAAAAGAATAAAAATTTATTTGACAATTTTATATGAGCCTAAGTAACACTTGCCATTGCTGTTGCTGAAGTAGCATAGTCTGCAATACCTACATTTGCTGTTACTGTTGTTGCATAAGTTGCATCATCTCATCTGCCTTTGTTCTTTTTGCGCTGCCTTTGCATGCACTTCACTCAACCTGTATTTTTTTTCCAGTTCCTATTCATTTTCCCTTAGAACCCTCTCAGTCTGGCATCTGTCCCTCAAAAACTCAATAGTGTCATTCCCACTCCTTCTACGTTTGTTGTTTCTCCAGTCCTCTCCCTCTTCACCAAGTAACATTTGTTACTTTCTCCGCTTCGGCCATTCTCAGCAGGCAGCTCGTTAGTTCGCGTTCGTGCAAAGATGAGTGGAACAAAGTTTACCAAAATATGCAATTTTACTGATTTAGGCAGGGTAAAGTTGTCAGGGTTACAGTTCACAATAACTCCTGGGTGGATCGACTTGAATGAGCAAACAGAAAAACAACGGAGAATCTTCCTTTTGCACAGCACAGCGAGAGAATTTTCCATCACACGAGCACGCCTGATCTGAACTACATTACCCATGAAGCATTTCGCTAAGGACTACAACACCCGTAAATAGTGGTCTTAAAGCGATATTCCTTATTTCCCCTCTCCCGCAACACTCTCCACGACCCTCTTCCTCGCCTCTTCTGCTTTGGCCCTCTAAAGTCCTCATATTCTCATCACTCCCTTTCTTCTCCTCAGCTGCTCTTTCCTTCTCTGTTATTTCTTCTGAGATCATCAAGCTTTGTTGTTTCTGTTGATGTGCCGTTCTTCTCATCTTTGTTATTTCTGGCCTTATATTTCAACTGCATCAAGGTGAATGTCTTCCTCACTGACCTCTGCGTAACTTTAATTTTAAGATCTTGAGAACAATTCAGTGTTGTAGACCAGGCCTTGCCCTTGTCAACACTGCCCTTCTTGTGCCTGTATGTGTCTCTGAGTAGAATGTCTCTACAGAGAAGTGTATCATGTTTCTGGCAACACTGGCTCTAATCAGTGTTGTCAAGTCTGTGGTTTTCCCGCGGAATTGGGCTACTGTAACATTGTTTTTCGTGTCCCTGTAATGTGAGTTTTACCAGGGGAACCCCGCCAGAAAAAAAAAAAAAAAAAAAAAAAAAAAAAAAATATTTTACCGCCTGAACTAGATTTTCACCGATTTTAATAGTATATTAATACATTTAACATGGATTTTGAGGAGTAATATTTACATTGTTCAATTCACATCATCTCTAATCTCGATGCAACCTGAAGTGTTGTTACCAACAGCAGACAGATTAAATAAAAGACTATACAATCTGGTGTAATTACAATGTCATATACTATAGCTCTGTACTGCAAGAATGTGAAAAAGGGCAGAAGTCAGCATACATAAATGCCAGAATTTGTTAGGCTATTTTATGCATAGCCTCTCTTAAAAATGGTTTCATTTTCGTTTGTACTTTACAAATTAACGAAAAAAAGTCCACAGTGAAATTTACTTCTGCATTAAATTACAAATAAAAAACTGCATATTAAGCTTGCGCCTAATGTGATTAGAATATTTTAGTCCACGTGATGCATATGGCTAATAGCTAAAAAACGATCTTTAGGCAAGTTGGCAGCACTGAGAGATCAGATTCGCCATTACCTGCGCGTGCGAGAAGCGTGGAGAGAGAGCTGCGCGGATCTGTTCTAATCCTCACTCATGACGTCCACAAGCGACAGAGCAGGGACAACTGGTAACTTTCTGCCTCTGTTAATCATTTAAGCTAAAATAAATGTAATCGTAATGATTGTGTAACTTAGCACATTAGCATTTGTTCGTTTTATAAAGCTATTGCAGTTTTAGTTTCGTTTTGTACTTAAAAAGCAAAGTGCTACCTCTGAATAAAAAAAAAGCCTTCATTTGATCTTTTTTTTTTTCATCGTTTACTCACTTTCGTATTGTCAGTTATTTCGTTTTAATAAAGCTATAAGGGCTTGCAATGGACTTTTAATAAGTCGAGAGAATTTTCGATTGCTTAGTTAGCAGAAATAACCTAGTAGTGCTGTCAATCTCGTGAAAAATATTACTCGAGGGTTAAATGTCCTGGAACTAACATAATTTTAATCAAGAAGTGTTCATTCATCCATCAATTTACCCAAACCGCTTGCTGTAGTTATACTTTTTTCTTAAAAAAAAAAAAATAAAAAAAAAATGAGTGATTACATCTTTAAACTAGAAAGTAGCAAATACTTTGTCTACTTTTTGTACTTCAGAAAAGTCTAGAATGACCAAAGCCAGGATTCTGACTCTGATTGTGAAAAAATGTTTGGGAGCATAATTTTCACACATGAATTTTGTCACTTCGAGTCCTGAGCTTAATGCATAGCCTATCAAGACAAGTTAAACCAGTTTGACTGACACCTTACAGTTTAATCTGCTGTATCTGTAGGTGTTGTGTTTGGCTTTAAAGGTGCCCTAGAATTAAAAATTGAATTTATCTTGTCATAGTTAAATAACAAGAGTTCAGTACATGGAAATGACATACAGTGAGTCTCAAACACCATGTTCCTCCTTCTTAATATAAATCTCATTTGATTAAAAGACCTCCGAAAAAACAGGCGAATCTCAACATAACTGTTACGTAACAGGCGGGATCATTAATATGTACGCCCCCAATATTTGCATATGCCAGCCCATGTTCAAGGCATTAGACAAGGGCAAAACGTATGGATCTGCACAGCTGAATCATCAGACTACGTAAGCAAGCAAGAACAACAGCGAAAAATGGCAGATGGAGCAATAATAACTGACATGATCCATGATATCATGATATTTTTAGTGATATTTGTAAACTGTCTTTCTAAATGTTTCGTTAGCATGTTGCTAATGTACTGTTAATGTGGTTAAAGTTACCATCGTTTCTTACTGTATTCACGGAGACAAGAGCCGTCGCTATTTTCATTTTTAAACACTTGCAGTCTGTATAATTCATAAACAACTTCATTCTTTATAAATCTCTCCAACAGTGTGTAATGCTAACTTTAGCCATGGAGCACAGCCTCAAACTCATTCAGAATCAAATATAAACATCTAAATAAATACTGTACTTACACGATTAGACATGCTGCATGACGAACACTTTGTAAAGATCCATTTTTAGGGTTATATTAGCTGTGTGAACTTTGTTTATGATGTTTAAGGCAAGCGCGAGCTCCATGGGCGGAGAGCACGAGCATTTAAAGGAGCCGCGCAGTATAAATCGGCTCATATTTAATGATGCCCCAAAATAGGCAGTTAAAAAATCTATGGGGTATTTTGAGCTGAAACTTCACAGACACATTCAGGAGACACTTTAGACTAATATTACATCATTTAAAAAGACATTCTACAGCAAGGAAAAATGATGTGCAAACTCTGTTCACATGTGGGTGGTTCATTTGGGTCAATTGGAAATCTGTTATTCAAAGTCTAAACCTGAAAAAAAAAAAAAAAAATTGCTTCAGAAATATTCAAGGTCCTAATTCTGTTTTAGCCTGCTAATTAAATAGCCATTTAATGAGTAGGTAATTTAATCAAGGTTGCTGAATCCCATACTACAAAGCCAAATTTAAACTAGCCTAACTTAAACATAAAACATATATAATATATAATATTTTTTTATTTACAAAATAAAAATTAAGTGACTGTCTACTCTTTCGTTCTTTTTATAGGTAGAAGAAGGAGCTTTGAATTAGAACCTCCTAATTGTGAGTATACATGTATGTCATAATATACAAGTTTGTTTGCTTAATTTACTTAACAAATGAGAATGAGATCCTTCTCTGTATTTTCAGTGTCCTTGAGAAGAGTGGTTTTGGTTGGAAGGACTGGAGCAGGTAAAAGCTCCTCTGGAAACACAATCCTGGGCAGGAGAGTCTTCGGAGTCACCAGTAGTGCTTCATCAGCTACTACAGGGTGCTGGAAAGAGACAGAAAAAGTGGCTGGAAGAGAAATTACAGTGGTAGATACTCAAGGTCTGTTTGACACAGATGCTTCCGAGGATCTTTTGAAACAGAGGATCAGCAAGTGTGTGGAAATGACCGCACCTGGACCTCACGCCATCCTCCTGGTTATTAAACTGGGTCAAGTTACGAAAGAGGATATAATGTCTATGGAGAAGATCAGAGCTGTATTCGGAGAAGAAGCAATTAAACACACAATTGTCCTCTTCACTCACGGTGATGAACTGACCTGCTCTATTGCACAGTATGTTGTTGAAGCCGGCAAGGATCTGAAAGAAATCCTGAATCGCTGTGGGGGAAGATATCATGACTTCAATAATAAAGACATGGAGAATCGTGATCAGGTTAATCAAATGTTGAAGCTGGTAGATGATGTGGTCACTGCTAATGGAGGCAGATCTTTCACTATTGAGTCTCACCAGGAAGTTTAGATCAAGTTTGGTCATGTTGCAGAACAAAGAAGAGGACTTGAGATGAAAATGTGAGATTAAACTAAGACATAAAGAGAACTGGAATCCAAATTAAAGGGATATTTCACCCAAAAATGAAAATTCTGTCATCACTTACCTTACATGTTGTTCTAAAGAATTGTTTCGTTCTCCTCAACACAAAAGAATGTATTTTGAAAAATATTGTTACCAAAACATCCCTGGTCCCATTGAGTATTTTCCCCCGACTATGGAAGTCAATGGGGCTCTATCAAGACTCTAGCAAAATCTAATAAGAGAAGATCAAAGAGTTGCAATCACTAGATGAGAGAAGAATCTATGAAAGGATGGAGTTCAGTGTTAATACGAGGCAATGTGTAGTCAGACAGGAGGCAGAACTGATCTGTGTCAGTGACAGTGAGTTAATGGGGATCATTAATAAGTTAAAATTGCACTGCAGAAAGACCAATAACAAGACTTTTTAAATGAACCTCCACCAGTTCTGGCATTGTATACAGTAGAACAAACATGGAACAAGCAACAGCGAGGTAATGAGTTTGAGTGCATAAATTAATGTACATTTACATCATATACCATTTGTAGTAATGTAAATGGAGAAGTTTTTTGGTTGATCCACAACACTGGACTGTTTGGAGTATAATCAGTATAATATAAACATATTCTGATAAGTACTCTCTAAAACTCATCACTGAAACCCATTTTACCAACAGACCCACAGAAAACATTTTTTTTGCAAAAGCCTAAAAAAAATGTAACAAAACCAAAAAAAAAAAGAATAAAAAAAACTGTTACAGAAATCAGTTGTCTTTGCCTTTTAGATTCATTGTCATGGACATTTAGTTTGTTTCTGTCCAGTTTCCCTTTTCCTTTGTTCTAGGCTGCGTTCCAGTTCGTTTTTTAAGTGCCCTTCCCTCGCTAACTTCCCTCAGTCTCGTTGACTCGGATGTACGTCATTGCTTACGTTGCACGAGTGCCCACTACTGGCGGAACCTTTGCGATGGGCTGAACTGGAACGTCCTAAGCCCTTGATGACTTGGAATCCGCAATGAGCAGATTATTTATTTATTTTTTCCCTTACAAAATTGTTTAATACATCATTCTATATGTATATATGTGTTTTAAATGCTTTTTAAAAATAATTAATATATCATAGAATTGTTTGTGATGGGGGTAAATTAAGGTGCGTTCACGTGGCCTCGTAATTCCTGTAGTTACGAGATTCTAGCTTGTAAAAAGCGTTCACGTCCTCGTAGAGCTCGTAATTACAGCTTGTAAGCTGGAGGTTTTCTGAAAAGCTCCCAGATATACCACGGCCGCGCTGTACCACTGACAGCTGTAGATTCATTTAGGCGCGACAGTGCTGCCATGGAAACGCATAATTCCCAGTTCAAGGACCAAAAGGACGTGAACAGCTCCGAATATAACGTCACGTGTTGTCATTTCAAGATTCCGGTAAATACGAGGTGACGTGAACGCAGCTTTAACTTGACATGCGGTGACATCACGATCGCGTTGCATTGTGGGTTATGGAGCTGCCTGAAGTGTACATATGAAGTAGAGGGTCTGTCCATATAAACTTCCCTCATCCACTTCACGAAGTGGAACGCACTTCAAAATGGCGGCAGGGATTCCCCAAGGGGAAGTGTTTAGGGAAGTTCGCGAGTGCGTGTCTAAAACTGGAGTGGGCAGGGTTTATGTTATGCTGCATTCACGCCACCTCATATTTACTGGAATCTTGAGTTGACAACATGTGACGTTATATTCGGAGCTGTTCACGTCCTTGGACTGGGGATTATGCGTTTCTATGGCACCACTATCAACGCCTATGAATCTACAGCGGTCAGGTGGTATACATGGGAGCTTTCAGAAAACTCCCAGCTTACAAACTGTAATTACGATCTCTAACTACAGAAATTACGAGGCTGCGTGAACACACCTTTAATTGCAGGTTTAATTGCAATGTCACCAACCCGGGAAGAAGCTTGTTGTAGTCCAAACCGGTTGTTTTTGTAGGCATTAAACTGCCTTAACTTTAAAGACAATATCTCAGTTTGAACTTTCAGCACAGTAACTTTGCAAAATACTGTTTATGCTCAAGCAGCAACATTACAGACTAACTAAAGTTAAAAAAGTGAACCACCCCTTTAATCTGAAATTGATTTTGCTAATTAAATAATCTTATTTTTAAATGCTTTTGTGTCTGATGTTGATGACGTCACAAAGAGGGTTACATTTCTGAGCAGAGAAATTCAACCTTGCTTGTGGCTGACAAGGGTTTAAACTGACTTCCTGTTGATCTACAACTGACTTCTTTGATCTACAATAAACACACACATCCGCTGGCTGTTGGGGAAAAAAGGGCCACAGCCAGCAGATGTGTGTGTTTGTTGTAGATCAAAGAAGTCAGAAGTTCCTGGAATAAAGGTTACTTTTAGCAAACTTACGAGTTGCACCTGCAATGCCAGTATATATATACCTCTTGCTTCAAATGAAGAGGTGTAAAAACCACAAATGGTTATTGCCAGCGAGAAGACATATCTTATGCTTTGCAGCTTGAACTTGCTATAGTCTAAAGTTTAACAGGAAACTAAAGGGGCGTATGTGTTTGTACTTGCTATAGCTTACTTTTATTTTTATTATTATGTACCAAATAAGGAGGTGCCTGCATGGAGGAAGTACGATCATGTATAACCTCTGCATGATGCTATATATTGAGGAACATGTAACAGAACAGGGCCAAACATTGTGGTGAAGACTTCTTGGTGTTGTTATGTTATTCCTTTTTTTTGGTGTTATTAAAAAGATACCATTTTACTTGGTAATTTTAAATTTTATTGAGTTTAAAGTTGCAATATGTAGGATTTTGCCAAAAACCAAAAACCACTAGGCCAGTGTTGTATATTTTGTTCACTTCAGTACTTAAAATATTACAAATGTTTCCAACTATTTGTAAATCATGAGAAATCTGCTATTTTAACCAAAACACCGGGGCATGTGAGGAGTCACCTGTCATACTCACATTACCCTCGGTTTCCGGTTTTATGTTGTAGAAACCATGTTCACCATTACATGTTTTAATAGACAAGAAAAACACTATTTTGCGAAGTAGCTAGCATAGAATAATCAGATGCAGCTTTATTTTTTATAACAGTACAGCATTTTCTCCACCATACAAGACGTTTTAAAATTAATTGCATGCCATTTATCAACACAAGACATCCAGTATTTAATATGATATTCTAAAATCGATCTATCTTACTGCAGTGTGTAACAGAGTAGCGTTATAACATAATTTTCATCACTCTCAAATGTATCTAATATGATAAACAGAGCTGTGTTACCTCATACTCATGACCGAAAAGCGGAAGCGGGGCCGGCGACTGTGTCATAATAAAAGTCCTGCTGCTTGTGAGGCGTGTGTTGATCAATCGCTCCAGCTCCTCATTCAGCTTCCACAACACTCGCTCCTGCTCTGCTTCATACTACAGTAAGGTTAATAATCGCATCCATGATCATGATTTCTTCCTGAGTCCTATCCCTATTCTTTTCCAATGGCTGTGAGGTGAAGACCACATTTCCCAAGATTCCTCGCTCTAACTCACCGTCATCAAGCTACTCCTTTGTTTTGAATAGGTGACCTCTAGCAAACAAAAAAATACATATTGCACCTTTAACAAGACTCACAGTACGTTCCAAATGGGATATGTCGCCCTCCGAAGGGCACTTCGAAGTGAAAACAATCATGGCCGCCATATTGAAGGGTCGTTCCAAACCGAAGTGCTCAAAACTGGCCTCTTCAAAGGGCCCTTCGGAATGAAGGATTTTGAAGGGATCAACTGATGGACACTTTGGGCCCCCATGATCCTTTGCACAGACAGGGAAGTTGTTTGACATCACAGAATAGGTACAGGAGGTTAGGAGTTCGATTTTACCTATAAATGTATGTATAGTATTTTTCTATACTACTACAATATTTATACAAGTTAGATTTAGTATATTATTATGGTCAAAACAACATTGTACTTCAATAAAAATACTATACAGCTCTCTTTATCAGTCCATTCAAATTTTTCAAAACGACACAATATACAATATGGTGTGATAAACCAAAAAAAATAAATAAATAACTAACATTAAACAAAAAGCACAGTTTGTACAATCTATCCTCTTGATTGTCTCGTAAGAGGACGCAGAAGTGCGTTCCAAAGAAGAGTTTTTTTGACCCCTACACCTTCATCCCTCGAAGCTCTCACTCTGGAGGGTAAACCCTTTGAAGGAATTAGGCCATAGGAATGAGCCCTTCCGAATGGAACGCAGGGTCAAGTGAAATATCTTTCACAACCTGAAACCTGGATAATATATATATATATATCTATATATCTATATATAATATATTATATAGGTAATATTAAAGAACGACATGAGGGTGAGCAATTAATGACCGAATTTTCATTTTTTTGGTGAATTAACCCTTTAAGTGATGATTGCTCAAAATCAGACAATTTCCTATTATTTTAAACAGATAGTGTGGGAATTCCAATATGGCGCCGCAATGTCTTCACTTGTTATGATGACGTGCAACCCAATTTATTACAGATCAGTGATATTCAACACTTCAGTATTTGAATTGAATTGAATTGATCAGTTCACGTCTCGAGTCTTCAGGTTCGGGTCCGAGTCGTTTGTTCATCCCATGACAACACAGTCTCTATAACAATTAGTTCAAACTTTGGCCTGTGGAGGGCAGTAATACGCTTAGCAGGTCTACACTGCTGGAATTCAAATAGAGAGAGAAGAAGAGAGCTAGTTCAAGATGAGCATTTATGGTTAAATTATTTTCAGAAAATGAGCGATGTTTTATCTAGATAAGACCCTTATTTATCATCTGGGATTGTTTTGAACAATTTGAAGCTGCAGTGAAACTAATTTTGACCTTCAATCGTTTGGTGCCCATTGAAGTCCACTATAAGGAGAATAATCCTGAATGTTTTCATCAAAAACTTTAATTTCTTTTCGACTGAAAAGAAAGACATGGACATGAGGGTGAGTAAAATTATCAGGAAAAGTTTATTAAAAGTGGACTAACCTTAATGTCTATCCCAGAGCCATAGAGAGAGATATGGCTTGGTCTATCCGCGATCGTGCTACGATCGTCATTTGCATATCAAACATTCGCCAGACATCTGACATTTACATAACAACTACAGAGTGTTGACTAAACTTGAACTAAATGGGCTTTCTGTCATGTTACGACCTTTCTTGGCTGTAATTTATCTATAGGGAAGAAGGGGAACATTAGGCCTGTTGAGACCACTGTCACTTAAACATTGAGATGAGTGAGAGAAAGACAGGAGACGGCGAAGCGAAATACATGCGAACTTGTAATTTATTATGAATTACACAGAATTATTAAAGTTGTGGTTTACTTGCAAAGGAGGGGAAAAAGAAAAGTAAACAATTATAACAGAGCAAAACAAACAGGCAAACTTACAATATTAAGAACTGAGGAGAACAAAGGGAAACTGGACTGTGGCAAATAAAAGAAGCAATAAAACAAAAAGTAATCTTTCTAATCAGTTATAAACGAAACCTAATTAATACAAAGATATAGAAAATCTTCAATGTCCAGACGTCGTATCGTTTCCACAATATCAACAAACCAAAAATACAACGGGTGGCACAGATCCTTAAACTAATGTGTCTAACCACATTTTTTTTTTTTTTTTTTTTGTAAACTTGCAACTTGCAAAGCTTTCAAACATGGGGGGAAAATGGGGAAACATAGGGGAATTCAGAAATCAACTTTCACGCGGTGAGGCACACTAACAAACTTAACTCCAGAAAGAAAACAACCAAATAAAAAAACGAAATGCAAAAACAAAGAGTTCAGGTTCACTGAACTGGCTGCCTTCTGTGCACTGGCATTTCCCTTATTTAGCCTCCCTCCCCTGTCGCACAGCGAACCAATAGAGACAGAGCGCATTTATGTTAATCTGAAAGCCACGCCCACCGGGGGAGAAAACAATCCAACCGTCTCCATTGCGTGAGGCTGCCTCCTTGTCTTTTCTGACTTATTACAAAAACAATGTCTAAAAGCTGCTGTGTGACAAGGTGTACAGCTAACAAACTTAAAAAACCCAGAAATAAGTTTTATAAGCTGTCGACCCCCAAAACGAATGTTTAAGGACATAAAAGTGGATACAGGCAGTGAGACAGAGAGCAACGGACATATTACTATAAGAAATGCATTGGAGGGGAACGTAATCGGCGACAGGTGAAATAATTCTTTGACATGGTTAAAAATAATGAATGGTTTGTTTTTGTTGGTTTGTTTAGCATATGTTGTCGCCGATTACGACCCCCTCCAGTGTATTTCTTAAAGTAATTATGACCATTTGCGCTCTGTCTCACTGCCTGTATCCACTTTTATGTCCTTAAACATTCATTTTTGGGATCGACAGCTTATAAAAAACTTATTTCTGGTTTTTTTAGCTGTTAGCTGTGCACCTTGTCACACAGCAGCTTTTAGACATTGTTCTGTTTTTTGTAATAAGTCAGAAAAGACAAAGAGGTAGCCTCACGCAATACAAAGTCAATGGAGACGGTTGGTTTGTTTTCCCCCCCGGTGGGCGTGGTCTTCAGACTATGACGCGTTGCGCTCTGTCTCTATGGAGCACAGCCCTCGACGTCATCACCTACAACCAGTCAGCTAGTGATGGGCAGATCGAGACTTCATGAAACACTGAAGCAGTTGAAGCAAATGTGCCGTGAGGTGTCGAGGCTTCGAAACAATCTGACACCCGTCTCCATGGTGACCCCTAGTGGTCAGAACAGTGTAAATGCAACAAAACTCAGGCCAAACATGCTTTAACCCTTTGAGCGGTACGGTCCCACATATGGGATTTTTATTTCTGTGCCCCTGGGCGTACGGTCCCACATATGGGATTTCGAACGTTCAGCGACGTCACATAACTGCCAGATTCAAACTGCGCTTTCGCGCTCTGGTTGCGAGACGGACGTGCGCAGCGCTTGTCATATATCACAACTATGCAGTGTTTTCAGCCACATAACGTTTCTTTTAAGGTTTCAGACATTTAAATACGCATAAGCACCATTAAAACAATATATTTAGAGTTTATAAAATACACACTGATGTCAGACATCAGTGGAAGGAGCAATAACAATCCATTCATATACAATTTGCCGACATTTATTCATATCAGACACACATAATGGGCCCAAGTAACTACAAAGTTTACTCTATTATTCTTCCAGTTCACCAGCCACTTACTTGCATATATTTCGGGAGAAAATTATGAATTCACCTGCTGTAAATCCGACTGACATGACTCTGTGAACTGCAGCGCAAACTAAGATGGCGGCGCCCATCTCGCATTATTGATCAAGATAAAGATCGTTTATAAAGGCTTTTAAATGACAAAACACACTCACTTACACATATTTGAGGATCGGAATATCAGATAGTTGATAACATGGTAAGCAAGTTTGTGAATATTTTAAATAAACAAGGAAAAACAAAAAAATAGCGATCCACCTGTCAAAACACTATACAGTGTTATTGTGGCTGCGCTCAGAGCTCATGACGCGTCGCTATGGAAACATTAAAGGCAAACGTTCTAAAATAACGGTCGCCTTAAAAAAACTCACTCTGGGGGGACAGTTAGAATATTTTAAACTCACGCTCGAAAGGGTTAACCCTATGGTACGCAATATGATATCAATGAGGAAAAAATTGTTTGTGTTGTTTTTCCTTTTTAAAATTGGACACTTTAACAAAATCAATAAACATTTTCATAATTTTTTAATTTATTTAATTTTTATAAGTTTGTTGCCTCGAGGCAAAATTTGTACCACAATGGAAAAAATTAAACATTTGGCATTTTCATGTAGAAAAAGAAAAATTTATTGAAAACATTAATTTCTTTAACTAGACACTTAAACAACAAATTTATAGTTTTTAATGTATTAAAAGTTTCATATTTAATAAAAAGTAAATTTTTATATCAAGCTGTTGCCCTCAGGCACCATTGTACCATAGTGGAAAACAAGTATTGCCAAACCATCATATTATTATGTTATTATATCAAGTTATCATATCCATATTCATCCTCATCTCCATCTTCTCTCTCATCCTCAGTCTCTTCCTGATGGATTGTCACTATGATTTAATCTTCCTCATCAAAGTATGACCCCTCATTAACTCCTCATCCTCACCCTCATAAACTGGCTTTTCTACCTGTGTTTTATACCTCTTTAAAGTGCTATAGAAAATGTGCAGATCATAATATAAGCAGATATGGTGTGTGAATTAGTATTCTTATAAGTGTATTACAAAATCATGTGAAAATGCCAACATATTTAGATAATTCTAACTCTTTTCCTTACAAATATGATACATTTGTATTCAAACCTATTATGGCTGTATGGCCTTATGTGATTCCATTATGGTACAGTGTTACCTTGAGGCAACACACAGTTTTTTGTTATTTTCTCTAAAACATTTGATGATATATAATGTAAATTATTTAAAAATACTTCTTTACTTGCCAGTGATGGTGACTCATATTTTGTGGGTGATTAAATTGTTATAAACAAATGAAAAAAGCACTTTTCAATGGAGAAAATATGGAGTCATGTGACGTGCACATGTGCTGACACAAAATGGACCCCTGTTGGTCATGTTTTGGTCTTTTTTGCACTTTTATTGATTAGTATTTGAGTTATTCTGTCCTGAGATACGTTTGATCAATCAATTGGTGGCTTATTTTTTAAAAAAACAAACTAAAATAGACCATGTTGCCTGGAGGCAACACCGTACCATAGGGTTAAAACACCCTTTTACAAATGTTAAATGTATTGCAAATGTTTTATTGAAAGTTAAATCAATCAAATGCAATTAAAGGTGCTAAAGAGGATGTTTTGTTTTATACATTTTTGCAATATTACTTGAAACTGTCTTTACTAACTGATAAGACTATTTATTAGGTGCACTGAAAGGAATAATATTAATATACATCATCGGTGCATGAGGTAGGGCCTTAAAAACATCAGCCAATCGTTTATCCGATCATCGCGTAAACGATTGGCCCTCTGGCTTGTCAATCACTGCCATGACGTTCCTTGTGAGAGACGAGCGCGGCTGCGCTCTCCAGTAACTTTCCACACTCCACAGGTGCCGCATGCAATTTTTTTGTCAGGAGACAGGAGTAACAACTGCAGATTATGAGTTACCTGCGGTGAGTCCGACATAATGAATCCAAAAAACACGACACAGAGAATGCCGGTGGTAAACACTCGTGTTCCAATACGAGTGTTTACGAGTTTTGGGAGGCGTTCCCTCGAAATTCTTACGCATGCGCTCATTTCAAAAACTCAGTAACAGTCTTTGGTTTCTCAGTCGACGAAAAGATCCTCTTTAGCACCTTTAACTAATCATCTAATAAGATTAAATATAGAGTGTATAGTGTATAAAATGTGATCTTTTATCAATTTTCAAGGCTTGTTGCTCTGTTCCATGGGTCAAGCTAAACAGATCAATAAGAGATTAATAACTACCATTATTCATTTTAATTATTCTAATATCTAATTAAAACATCTACAAATATATAAAACTGATCAGAGATCAGGTAAAACCTTAGGGTAAAGCCCTAGACACTTGTTCAGTAGTTCTCAGTGAATCTACATGATTCATGGGTTCACTTTATCATCGCCCTCTACTGGTGAACCATTGAAATTTCGAACTGTTTTGAAACTGTAATGAAGCCTCGTTTATTAAATCATGTGACTTTGGCAGTGGCAGTTTAAATACACACTCCGAATCACTGATTCGAAACAGAACATTCATGAAGCTTCGGAGATTCATGAAGCAGTGTTTCGAAATCTGCCATCACTACAGTCAGCTTGCATCTGCACAGGTGAAAGGAGAGCGACAGAGGAAAAAGCAGGGGAGAGAAAAAAATACCAAAGGAAAGGGAAAAAACACCCTAGACCACAACTAAATGTCACATAGGGACATATATAATATATATATATATACATTTTTTTTTTTTTTTTTTTTTTGCTGTTCACTTATTTAAACAACCATTGTTTCTGGTTCAAATATGATTCTTTTTTAATTGACTTGAAATGGTTACTATTTGAATTCACTTAATGTTTTCATTTTGAAATAACGTTTCAATCAAGTAACCCAATCAAACAGGACTTTCACTTCCCATCATGCATTGCAACGGGCTGAATTGGGAGAGTAAATGTTGAAATTAAGTGTTATTTTATGCATTTTAGGCAAGTTGAGAAAATGGAGAGACTTATTAATGTTTAATGTTCTGTTATGTTGGTATTTAAAAGTTTCTGTCATGTTGGTGTTTTTTGGAGATTAACGTTGTGGTGAAGGTATGTTTAAGTTGAGGACCTGCTATCAAGATTGGTGATTATTTTAATAAAAACAACCACTATAAGAGTGCTTTGGATTAAACCAGTTTCATTTCTAGACTTCCAACACTAAACATCACATGTGTAAATAGTTACATTTTGTTTTTACAATAGTTACAATAGTTTTTTTGTTATGTACATAAAAGGACAAAACAAGAGGCATTACTAATCGTAGGATAATTAGAATTCATTACAAACAGATTTCCAGGAATGTCTTTTTTTTTTTTTTAAGTGCAGTCTTTTTCTGCTGCCATTGTTTTTCTTCGATTTGTTTCTCAGATTTGCACAGTTGGTTTTAAATTAATCTGGTTTATTTTAATTCTGGGCTCCAAAGTCCATGTTTGAGTAATCTGTACTTAATCTGTTTCAGAAAGTCATTTTTAAGACACGATTAACTCCTCTAGCTTAAGACCTGCTCCTGGTTTAATTTAAACCCTGTCCAGGAAACTGCCCACTAAAGTTTAGTTGTAATAACCTCATGAAAGTAAAGTGAACTTACTTTTTAAGGTTTCAGTACAAACCCTGTAAAATATGTTTTTTTTTTGTTCACTCAACTTAACTTTTTGAGGTACTAATTTCCACTGACTTATTTAAGTTTTTGCCTAAAATGCATAAAATAACACTTTTTCAACATTTACTCTCCCAATTCTGCCAGTGCAGCATGATGGAAGTGAAAGTCCTGTTTGATTGGGTTACTTGATTGAAACGTTATTTCAAAATGAAAACATCAAGTGAGTTCAATAGTAACCATTTCAAGTCAATTTAATATGAATCACATTTGAACCACAATGGTGTTAAATCAAAATGAATAGTTTAAATAAAGTGAACAGCATCAAAAACTCATATACATTGATATATATTGAAGTATATGAGGTGTATAAAGATATATATCCAAGTAATACATGTGACTTCTTTGAAACACAACGTTGATCTGAAATTAAACCTGCCTCCTGGTAAGTTTAATTTAAACCTCAATTTAGTCCTGGAGTAGCTCTAGTCTTCCTCCAGGAAATCAGTTTATTAAACTCTGGACTAGACTAAGTCTAGGACTATTTTAAATCATGACAGACAAAACAGATTTCTGTTAATCTGGTTTAAAAGGTTATTTTATTTTAGGATAAGCCTAATCTCTGTCTGGGAAACCACCCCAAAAAGTTCAAATAACTACATTTGTCAAGTTGAAAGTACTTCAAATTCTGAGTCAATGTAAAAAAATAACTCAAAAAGTTAAAGGTCCCGTTCTTCGTGGTTTTTTGAAGCTTTGATTGTGTTTATAGTGTGCAATATAACATGTGTTCATGTTTCGCGTGTAAAAACACAGTATTTTTTCACATAATTTACTTATCTGTATACCGCTTTTCCACTGTCATAAAACCGGGCTGATGACTTCCTTGTTCTATGAAGTCCCTCCTTCAGAAATACGTAACGAGTTCTGATTGTGCCAGCGGTTCCTGTGTTGTGATTCGACAGCAGTTTAGCGTAACTTGCCCGGAAAGGTCACGCCTCTTACCATAACGGGGATGCACGCGCTCAGTGTTATCGTAAACATGTCTTTAATTTTACCTTATCAATTTGAGCCGGAATCAGACCCGGAGAACATAGATGAAGAGGATCGAGTAGAACCTGTGCAACACGTCTTTTGCAGGATGTATCACAATGGTAAGCTGTTTATTTACAGTAGGTAACGTTACATATGCCTAAACATAGAACAATGATTCGCGTGGCTGCAGCTAAACCAGCATGTGGTTAAACAGTAAACAACAGATATAATCAACAATAATTTAAACTGATCATAACAAACACCAACAATCGATGGTGTCCGGTTGAATTACTACACTTTTTAAAAGTTTTGGTCGGATAAGTTTCAATTGCCATCTAGTTAACAAAGCTAAACAGCGTTGCCCTTTGTGTGATAAGTTACAGAAACTGTTAAACGCACCAACGTAAATAATAAAATACACTTACCGGTTGTGGTCCACAAACAACGCCTTCTCCAGACAAAGAGGGAACTGCTCCATCTTTCCAAAATAGTCTTTGTGCGAATCCGGCATTAAACTGACTGAGATTGAGGAAGCTGTCCTCAGTAAAATGTGCTGCACATAGTTTAACATGTGGATTATAATGTTCGGGAACCGAGTTAAACATAAATTGTAACCATTGATCTCTAAGTACAGCGTCCCTGGGAAGGCCAAACAAAGCTGATTGGACTGCGGGATGAAAATAACAGCGTTTCGACGACATGGCGACAAACACACTCTACAAACGCAACTCTTGTGTATTCCTGTGGGCGGAGGTTAGTCAAAACACAGTTTTAGTGACGTCATTAAAGAAGGAAGTAGAGGGATGTAGTCCAAACTGGCCGTTCGATGTAGGCAACTTCTGTTAAATAAAATATCTCGCTTGGCATTGAACTTTGAGCTTTAAAATTTTACAGATTTTATTTATACTCTAACAACAACATTACACACTAACTAAAGTTTGAAACATGGGATCACGAAGAATGGGACCTTTAAGTGAATGATTTTTTTTTCATAGTGTATAGATATAATTAAACTCTGATTTTACTCTCAGATCAAGATTGAATTCACATCTCAACTCAGTTATTAGTTATATATATATATATATATATATAATATATATATTTTTTTTTTTTTAAACTCAAAACCCCCAACATCATTAGTTTTAGTGACATTAAAGTAAAAGTGTCTCTTTTTTTAGCTAATGTTCCGTATATAAATCTATTTCTTTTTATTTTAATGATATTTTGTCTTTGTACTGCTGCAGAATATTATTCACTTCACATTTAAATGATTAAAAGTGTTTTAGTGAAGCTTCATCAAACCAACATCAAGTGATTTAAAGCTTTAATCAGTGAAAAACTCTGATCTTCAGGTGGGTTTGGACATGAAGACAAGTCAGTGATGGAGGGAGATTCAGTCACTCTAAACTCTCCTTATTCTAAAATATATCATTGGATTGAGTGGCGGTTTGGAGAGACATACACTGCAATAGCTGGAATCAATAAAGAGTTCAACAGCATCACTGTAAACAATGATGTTCTTGATGGGAGATTCAGAGACAGACTGAAGGACGATCGAACTGGATCTCTGACCATCACAACATCACACTGAAACATGCTGGATATTATGAACTAACGACAAGTGATAGTGATCTACCATTAAAAACATTCAGTGTTTTGTCTATGGTGAGATAAACTGCACTGTTCTTAAAGTATTCTTGTTTTTACTAACTATTTACATATTGAATAATTGTTGAAGCGTTTTATAATTTGAGATGATAGATCATATAAACACTGACTCAATGCACTGCTTGAACCAAAAATATGATTGTTGATTAGATTTGTTCTCATTTCTGTTTATTCTCTCATGTTTTCCAGCTCGTCATTTGCCTGTTCCTGTCATCGGGAGAAACTCTTCACAATGTTCTTCATCATCTAATTGTTCATTGGTGTGTTTCAGCTGTGAATGTGAGTCATGTGACTCTCTCCTGGTACAAAGGAAACAGTTCATTGTCCAGCATCAGTGTGTCTGATCTCAGCATCAGTCTCTCTCTACCTCTGGAGGTGGAATATCAGGATAAAAACACCTACAGCTGTGTGCTGAAC